>ML803816.1:172099-185199 GCA_009831015.1 Picea engelmannii | reverse complement strand
ATGGTACAGGTTGATTACAGGTTGTTTGGCACAGGTTGGTGCATGGTTGATGCTCTTGTTTATGGTACAGATTGATATCTGTTGAGGATTGTTGCCTCATCTCAGTTGGTGCTGAGAATGCAAGATGAGTCTTTCATATAGATATGGTGCTCTTGTAGAGTTGTACTCTATTCAGTTGTTGCTGATAAACCCCAAGGATTGTAGTCCGTAATAAAAAGAAAATTGTACATACATCTTGTGTTCTTTGTGTTCATTGTGGTGATGACTTGTTGATGATATATTGCTGATAAACGTTGCTGATATGTGCTCACATCTAACTGGTTATAAATGACAACAATGGGTAATGAATAAATGTTGAATTCTAATAGATGAGTTTTTGTGCAAGAGGGAAGTTTTGGGAAAAAGAACCCCACACTGATTCACCCCCCCTCTAAGTGTGGTAGGTGTGTCCAACATCGTTTATGGAGTCTCCTATCAAAAACAAAATAAATGTAAAATAGAGATGGTATTGATAATGGTGGGGCACTGATTGCAGCTTTAAACAAAAAACATTTTCATGAAGTGCCCATTTACAGGGCCACCAAAGACTCTGTCTCCCTCAAAATTATGCAATCTATAAGTGTTATTTGGGAACCTCTCAAAGATTTTTAAGGGGCTGATCCAAAGGGCTTCAAAATTTCCATGCTTTTCCTTGTCCTGTTTGGGCGCATCCCATTTGAGTGCTAGATCTCCCGGCTGGAAATCTCTTTATTTCCTTTCCTGTCAAAGGCCTACTTGATTTTCTGCTGACGATCATGTGCTTTGCCCATCACCTTCTCTCTATTCTTATGTACTTCTACCATTTGATGAATTCTCCTGATCATGTCATCAGGCTCTTCTTGGTAGTCTTGGAAGAATTTCTCTACAGGCAGGGCAAGCTGAGAAGGGGAAACTACTTCAGTCCCATATACAAGTTGGAACAGAGAGATTCCCATAGATCTCTTTTTTGTCACTATATCATCCCACAGAGAAAATTTAAGCTTTGAATCCCATGGTTTTTTGTTGTCCTCCAACATTATTTTGATAATATTTATAAGGCTTTTTTTAGAGGATTCTTCCAATCCATTGCCTTGGGGATAGTAGGGGGTAGAGTGAATCAATGCAATGTCGAACTGCTCACAAAACTTGATCAATGGTTTAGGTTTTAAACAAGCAATATTATCAGTGACAATTATGTTCGGACAACCAAACCTTGCCATAATATCTTCAAGAAAACCAATCATCACTTTATGAGAAGCGTTCCTTGCGGGGATAACTTCTATCCACTTGGTGAAATAATCCATTGCAGTTAGGATCCACCTGTGTTGACCACTTGAAGGAGGATGAATCTCCCCAATAAATTCTAGGCCCCACTGTTGAAAGGGGCCTAAAGCTACTACAGGCTTCAATGTCAGAGACTTGAGTTGCTGCTTCCCAGAGAATTTCTGACATTTGATACAAGCCCTGATTTTTGCACAGACATGAGTGAATAGATTAGGCCAATAGTGCCCATCCCTGAGAATTTTGTAGGCTATGGTTTTCCAAAAATGATGCCCCCCACAAAAGTTGTCATGGAAATCAAATATAATCCTTTGGGCCTCTTTTGGGTCTAGACATCTCAAAAGCACTCCTAGAGATTCTTTCCAATACAAGACTTGGTCAATAAGGAAATACCTAATCGCTTTGATCTTTAAATCTCTTGCCTTGATTTTTCCCATACCATCTGGAGGTCGCAACTCTTGCAGGAAAAATATAATATCTTTGTACCGGGTGCATCTTGTTAATGGAGGGTTGTTGTGAGGGATTTTATCAGCCACTTTAGCATGTTGATTTTCTGAACAAGCATTGATGAAGTTAACCCCCAAAGCTTCATAATTAGATTTAGCTAACAAATTGGCTAAACCCTGGCCCTTGACTGGTTTGGTGGGTTTTATTTCTAGGTCAAATTCGAGGATTTTGGCAATCCACTTGCTCCTTCTCCCATCTATGTCAAGCTAAATGAGAATGTCATTCACAGAAGCCAAAGGAACATATGTGATGATCTTTGAATGTAGAACATAGAATCTGAAAGATTTGAGATATTTCACCAGGGCATAGGATTGTTTCTCCATGATATTATATTTTACCTCGGCATCCCTCAGCGCTTTACTGAAAAAGGAAATGGGTTGCTCTAGCCCTTCAACATTTTTCTACAGTAAAACAGTTGCCACTGTATCAAAAGAGGCAAAGGAGAAGATCATAAAATCCTTGGAATAATTAGGACTGTCAAGCACATGTGCTTCACTCAATGCCTTCTTGATTCGGTTGAAGGATCCTCTGGACTCAACATTCCATCTTAATTCGTTCCCCTTCCTGAGCATTGTGATATGCTTCACCAATTCAACAAAATTTGAAACAAACCTTCTCAGAAAATTGATTTTTCCCGGGAAGGACTGAACTTCTTTCTTAGATTTGGGAAGTATTAGGGATTGAATAGGTTCTACTCTGCTTGGATCAATCCTGACCCCATCATCTCACACAATGTGTCCCAACAATTTTCCTTCCTACATGGCAAATAAGGACTTCTTGGGATTTAGGGAGAGACCAAACCTTCTGCATTTTGAGAAGACCCTTGTCAGATGTCGACAATGTTCTTTATCAGATTTGGATAAGATTGTTATGTCATCCAGATAAATGACCACACATTTATCTCTTTCTCCAATGAAGGTGATGTTCATGGCTCTCTGGAAGGTCGCCCCTGCATTCATCAATCCATAGGTCATTTTTGCATACATGAATGTGCCCCAAGGAGTGGTGAAGGATGTATTTTCTCTGTATTTAGGCAGGAAGAAGATATGATTGTAGCCAGAAAATCCATCAATCATGGAAATCCTAGATGCACCAATCACCCTCTGCAATATGTGTTCCATCTTAAACAACGGGTAATTGTCCTTCTTAGAGCTCTTGTTCAGATTTCTGAAATCGACACAGAGTTTGATTTCTCCATTCTTCTTCCTCACTGGGACCAGGTTGGCTACCCACTTAGAATATCTCAAAGGAAAAATGATTTGGGTGTCTAGTTGCTTATGTACCTCCTTTTCCATAATAAACAACAAGAAAGGATTTATTGATCTTAATTTCTGCCTAAATGGTTTGGCCTCCTCTCTCAATGGGATCTTATGCTCGATGAAAGTTGTGTCGTATGTCCTAAGGTCTTCATAGGTCCAGGCATACACATCAACAAATTCTTTTAATAGCTAAGTTGCTCCATTGACAGGTTGCTAGATAACGCGACGAACTTTGGATCCTCCTCTATACCAATATTGCACTTGGCTACATCAACATCCTTTGTTGGACCCTTAAACTTTAATGCCACATCGTTCCCATAGAAAAATATTTCAAATGGAACTAGTCCCTTCAAAATGTGATTGATAGCCAACTGAACAATATGGTGATTAGCAATTTTATTCAAAAATACTTCGGGGGGAGGGTCACCTTCGACATCATGATCTTGATCAATATGTAATGTAGAGAGCTCATCAATCGACTCAATAAATCTTTCGATTTCAAGATCATCCTCAAACACCTTCCAATGCTTGATATTATCAGGTACATAAGGCCTATATCTAATCTCAACATCATACCTGAGCTTAGGTGGCACTGTAATCCTAAACTGGCTCGTTGAGAAGGCCAAAGAATCAACCATAGTATTTTGCTCTCTTGGAATAACAGAAATGTTGAAAGTTGAGAGGAAATTGTCGATTAGGTCCCACACCTCATTCCTGTAAGTCTTTAGCCTAGGGTTCTTGGCTTGATAAACATTTTTTACTTGATGGACAATTAGTTCAACATCTCCAAATACTTCTAGTTCTTCAATCCACATGTCTTTCGCAGCCCTTAAGCCCAAAACAAGGGCCTCATACTCTGCCACATTGTTGGTAGCTTCAAATTTTAGTTTATAGGAAAAAGGTATGGCCTCTTGACAGGGTGACACAAAAACCACTCTGGCGCCAACACCTTCCCTAGAAGAAGCTCTGTCGAAGAACATCTTCCACATAGACGTTGTTGGGGGAGGTGTTTCATGAAAAGAAGTGGGTTGATTTTTGATTTCAAGAGGTGCTTCAGGAGTATCAGTGAGTTGTAACAAACTAGATCCCAAATCAGTGTCAAGTGCAAAGATAGGATGATTGGTGGGATCTGCTTCATCGCTAATAATGTATGCCAATTGAGCTTCTATGTATATTCTCCTATGCTCCCCCCCCAAACAATGGAATGGTAGCATATGTGAGTTCCATATCCAAATTTCCCCCAAGTCTTTTTTATCAAATATCTTGACAATAGCATACCGAACTTGGGAGGAATATCAACCACCATGATATCCATGACCATTATTTTCATGGGTATCTGAAATAAGGTCACAACCAAATCTTTGATGACCCCAAGACATTACACTCTCCTTGAAGCAAACGAATATAAATCATGATAGGATTTTGTGATTTCTAATCCAAGTTCTTCCATGACAGTTTTGGGCATGAGATTATGATATGCCCCTGATTTCATCAGATAGATATGCAACACCTTATCATGTATGTTCAGTGATGTGTATAAAGGAGGGGATGAATCATCTCTATATTCTACCATAGGACCTAAGATGATTGTTGGATTTTCATCTTGGAGATTTACTGATTCTGTGGGATGGCAAGGTGGTTCAGACCGCAATAGCTTAGAGAGGGATTTTTTGAAATCTTCATGCTTGACTAGCTTTGACAGGAGCACATGGATTCTGATCTTTTGAATTTCGTGCTCGAAGCTGAAAGAGGAAAGGGACTTCAAAACTTCTCTCACTTTTGGGACAAGGTCTTTGGGTATCGATGAGGGGTTCTGAGATTTATTTTCTTTGTTGTTGTTTGTTGCATCTTTGGAAGGCTGACCAGGGACGTCAGACTTCCCTTCTTTCTTCTTAGACCTGAGATTGTATTTATTGGGACTGATATTGGCCTTCTCACCCTTAATTATCTCATTTGTTTGATTGTTCATGACGGATTCCTCGTATGCATATTGAGTCAAATGGGGAAATGGGGAGGTGTCTTCAAGACAATGGATTTCATGATCAAGCTCTTCTTCCTCCCTTTCTTCATCAGCAAAAATATTATTTTGGAGAGGGGTTTGAATTTTATGATCATCTCTATCTCTGTCTCTCTGTTCCCTTTGCATAGTATGAGGGGCATTATTATTCAACCCCTTGAAGTTGCCTCTGTTATCAACATTTTGAGGATTTATGTATGTCTTCTTCCCTTCTACTTCCGATCTTTCCATTCTAATTGAAAGTGATTTTAGTAACTTGGTAACTTTGTCCATTTGAGGTGAGGGAGTAGAGGAACCAGAGGTGGAGGCTTCAGATCTTCCCTTTGGTATGTTTCTATCAGCCATACTCTTGAGTTGGTTAGCTGCCAATACATTAGACTCCACTTCCAGGGCTGCATCTTACATATGAGCCAAGGAAATAACTCTTCTCTCTCTTAACAGGAGGCAAAAGTCAAGGTCAAAAGCACTATCATAAGTAATTTTGGTGAATACTTCGGTGGGCTTTATCTCAGCAGGGATATTATTATACATTTTATTGAATCTTTTGGAGAAATCAGAGACTGATTCTCCCTCCTTTCTATTTAGGGACCTAAAATCTGTGATATAATACACAAAGTCTTTTTTATCCCCCCATTGCCTCAAGAAAACATCATCTGTAGCTTCAATCCCAACAATAGATCCAGGGGTCAATCCCCTAAACCATTTTCTAACCTCACCATCAAGGCTTTGGACAAAGACCCTCATCCAGACATCCTCACTTTCAATATTCATATTGTCTGCATAACTATAAAAGGAAACAAGGTACTCTTCAACAATTATGTCTTCCTCTATAGTGAATTTGGGCATATACTTTAGGTAATATCCAATAGGGAGAGCATTCATTAGCTGAGGTAGGACTAGAGGAGCATATCTTGTAGCCACTATGGCATCCATTTTGTTTCTAGGAGGATTAGCACCTGCCATAGGGATAATAGGTGGAGGGGAACTAGGAGGGGAAGGGGATCGAAAGAGGAGACTGGAACTAAGCTTCTGACAAGAAAGGGGAAAAGAAGAGAATTTGGAGAAAAGGCTACAGGGCTTGGGGGAAAAGAGGATTCCCTTTCTACAAAAGCAGTAACTCTAATAGGAGGAGAAGTAATAAAACCTGGAGTGGGAGAATCTTCCAAGGTCTGTGGTATAGACCAAGGTACAACTTTAGGGGAGAGAGGAGTGACAAGGATTTCTCCCTCCAATCCCAGATCAGGAGGGGAAAACTCGACAGGAACACTTCCAAAATTTAAAGTTCAGGAAACTCCAATAGATGGTATGGTAGGAAAATGGGAAGTAGATATTGGAGTATATAAAGGAGGACAATAAAATTCGTCGAAAATACCTGGTTCAGCAGTAGAAGTACCTTCTCGAAGGGACCTTCCCTTTTTGACAATTTTCTCTAGGTCGGCTTCAAGTGTTGCTAAAGGAAAATGCGGAGTTGACCTCGTGTGTCTGCATCTAGAAGCCACAAATGAAACAATGGAGTTGCCAACGGATTCACGTCATTGGATTTAACACAGTGGAGTTTCCAGGTGTACAGTTTCAATCTTCAATGTACTAAGTTCTGATGCACCTTCACAAACAGTAATCTTTGTCGTTCAATCCCAGGGAAAATCTTCAATTTCGTCCCCGACAACGACAAAAAAAATGTTAGTACCAGAAGTAACCTCTGGATTGTGGCAGAGGTAAGCCTGATACCCATCATAATTTTATGTCACGGGTTGGTTATAAAAGGTAAAATGGGTGCAATCTCAAAAAAATATCGTCTCAAATCAGAAAATTGGACTGATGTGCACAAGCAGATGAGGTCTTAGTTTAACTTTAGTCAGTAGGTTGTAGTGAGGGTGAGTAGAAGGAAGTCTTCAGTGAGAAGGATTTAGAGGTCTGTCGTGGACATCGGGTCTTCTAGTAGCCCAAAGAAGAAAAACTTAAACTCAAGATCTTCTTGAGTTCAAATCATAAAGAAACTGAAAGGAATTATAACAACACTACAATCGAACATCCATCATAATGCAGTCACAATAATTCAAGAAAATCAATCAATCATGAACTCTTTCAGCATCAGAAGGAAACAAGAGGGAGTAAGAAAGCTGACTGTCATTAAACAAGAAGTCTCAAATATAGATACATAGCTAGAAAACCAGAAGCTTCATTAAGACTTTACAATACAGGATCTTTGCTCTACCATCGACCATAAAAAAATATCAAAATTGAGTATTTATACTCAGAACAACTCGCCATCACTGAGAGTGTGACATGGCTACTAAAATCAAATATTTGCATCTACATCTTCTTTTGTTAGGTTGTGCTCACATTCTTCTGACATATGCAAGATCAAATTGGTATGGGCTTCACAAGAAAATCCATGATAGGGAAATTTCGGCTGACAGTCTAACCTCCATGGCCATATTTTCAATGATTTCCATTTATGTGGTGAAAAAAGGTTTCAACTTCCTTTCCCACTTTCATTAACTTATTCTATTGGAATCAGGATGAAGCATGACACCCATGAATGTTCCAAGTGAGCTCACAACTCTTTCAAGTCAAAATTGGCGCCTCGAGGCCATAAGGATCCTTCTCTGTGACCAACTCGGGTGCTCTGATATTTTGCATGGCTCCAGTCCCCTGTCCCATATGACTGCGGGCTGTGACGTCATGCTTATCCATATGAAATATCGTGATTTCTCATTTCAGGAGTTTTCACTCCCCTTGACTCCAAATATCCTGATGCTCGAAATCACGAAATGATCCACCTGGATCAACGGTCAGAATTTATTAGGACTTGATGGCCATGCTCGTTTCCTTAAACAAATATAGTTGCCCGTTGCTTGAATGGGCACTTATCTTTATTTTGGCTCCACTTTCCATATGGCCCCACCTTGTGATCGTGGGCTGACCGTGGGCTTAACTCTTAAGCACGTCGCGATTTCGAGTTTCATGAACTCGCAATGCACTCCATGCTTGAAACTCCAAGTCATGAAAATGCGATCGCCCAGATTGGTCAACACGTGTCTCTTTACATTGGATGACCTAGATCATATCGACATTTCAGGGCTAGGGATGTTGACATTTCTCACTTCCTCCTTGCCAAAATGGATTTCTTTGCGGCTCGTATTTGGCACCATGTGTCCCGCTGAATGAATGACCCTGATTATTTCGTGGCTTCACATTTTGCGAGTCCTTATGACTCAACCCTTTCACTGCTCCATCCTGTGAGTCAACGAAAAGATGATCCTGCACTACACATCCTTCCCAGTATCAACGACTAGGATGGGCCTCACGATTTCAGACCTATGTATGCTATACTTTGTGCAAATGTATGGTCCCGATCACCCGATGGCCATTTATCCGATCTACTTGAGGGATATTTGCCGTTGAAAAATGACCTTCCTCACTCGCTTGATTTGTGTCTACATCAAACTGCTTCAAGTATTGCACTTGGTTCTCATGAATGTGACCTACGAGAAATCACATGGATGACTGACTGGGGGCTCGGGAAAACAAAGGCTCAGTGATAGAGGTAAAGAGAACATATATCGTCTTTAGGGAAAACAGAGAGGCTTAGAGCCAATACTTCTTAGGCAAGATGCTAAGGAAAAACATGTCTATCAAACGGATGAAGGCTAACATAAAGAAAAATACAAGCTGAGAGGAAAACCTACGATCGGGTTTGCAAAATGAGAGATAGACAAAATTATCGACCTGGGTAGAAACCACAACTCACAAGACCTTGACAATTTTATGTGATAACAGAATGAAAATATATCTATCTATGATGAATTTACAACAATAGACATGCATACACTTGAACACATAGACATGAGAGGAATAGGCCAAGTTGTGTATTAATGGAAAGCCATCAAAATGGAAGCAATTAAATATCAAGTTTGACATTGCAACAGCTTATCCAAGATCTCCTATACATCCCTTTGGATCTCATACAATCATAATTATGATGCTATTAATTCTCCTCTTAGTCCCCCCTTGCACCCAAGAATGACCTCCATTATATAGGAGTTTGAGACACAAACACCATACGGTATTTTTTGAAGATGGTTGAGGATTTATCTCATGAGGTTGGGATTTAGTGCCTAGGATGGAGAAAATAGATATGAATCGAATCTTTGACCCCAAACCAACTCAATCTTCTTGTAGTTTTCTCAACAAATAAGGTGACTTAGTTGCAACCACTTCATTTCTCCCTTAGAAATGAGCAAGGAGAGATAGTGTCACTCCCATAACACTGAGCAAGGAGTGATAATCAAGGTTCATTGCCCTTCGTATTTGAGTAGGTGGGCGATGATACTCCAAAACAGACAATAATCTAAGGTAAAAGATGGTATTTCAACCTTCAAATGTTATATTTATCTTCCAACTTGTCTAGGGATTATGACATACACTCCTTCATGGCCATAAATTTGTGACACTTAATAAAGTGCATGCGACACTTAATAAATTACATGGGACACTTATTAAGGTGCATACAACACTTTATAAAGTGCATGCGGCACTTATTAAAGTGCATACGACACTTGATATGGCGCATACGACACTTAAGTGCAACATTTGATGGTGAAACATTTAGGTGTGTAACAATTGTGAAGTAAAAAGTTAACTCACTTTATTACTTCATCTATCTGAATTAAAACCTTGGATATAATGTGGAAATGGTAAAGTGGGGAAGGCACTCATTGAGAAAAATCAAATTGGAAGGTCACATGACACATAAAGGGGTCGCCCCCTTCTAAACCAAAGCATTTATCCAATGGGATTCCATCATTAAGTGAAGGGGTTGATGCATTCATGGGGATGCACTTGACCTTCATATAATATATATATATATATATATATATCACATGAGTTTACCAACACATGAGATGGACGTAGATTTAATAATGTTGTATGATGGTCGATATCCAGGCAGCTCACCGCTTTTCTTTTCTTATGGTTCATATCACGGTCATAAAGTTTTAATCTATTGCAGCGAACCTCATAGTTGTAAAACAATTGTGGACAAATTAAACATTGAAGGTGATGCATGGGGCTATCCCCTCCATTAGGTGTCATAGATTAACCTGCATATCCCTTTGTGTGTCTTGTATGGTGGATCATTTAACAAAAACATGGAAAGTCCTGGAAGGTGATGTAGTCATTTATTTTGAAGCCATCATCAACCATGAAGATCTAAGGTACCATTGCATTAATCTATTTTTCAGGATTGGTCAAAATATTATTTATGTTCCAGCTCATATCATTGGCCCATTCTTCTAAAGTGGACAATGATCACAAAGTAGAGTTGTTTCACTGCATATAATTGAGATGTTCTATGAAGCCCTAGGACTCGATTTTCTATCTACCTCCCAACTTTAATGGTCCATGACTTGATCTTGGGGACATCACATTATAAAATAAATCATATATTTTTTGGACGTGGAGCTAAGACATAATGGTGCATGTGATAAAATGTTATTTTTTGGAGGTCAAATCCTTAAAAAAGAGAATGGTTGACTTTTCTTCCTACAAACTTTCGAGGTTTTTATCTTCTTGCTAAGATTGGATATTAACCAAATCATAAATTTACTTATGGTTGAAACTATTTCATTGAGTTGGTTAGGATGAAAGCTTTATTATATTGTTTTCCTTATGGAGGAAGATTATTTGATTGTTTCTTCTAGGAGAGGAAAGTGGATCTCAACAAACAATTTTTGTTTCTAGTAAGAAGTTTGTTGAGAATGTTATAAAAGTAATATTATGTTATTTTTCCTTGGAGAAACTAGAGGATATAGGAAAACCTCAGTAGTTTGGGTTGCCTCTGTACCCTGTAGAGTTGACCTCTCAAAGTAATATTGACACTACGAGGTCTTGATTCATAAACATCATGATTCTTCCACATATATGGTTTTCCTAAAAGAACATCACAAAATTCAAGTGGGGCAACATCACATAATACCTCATCTTTGAAGGGCTTGATTCTGTAGTGCAGGCGACATTGTTGACTGATGTGGATGTCTCGTCCCTAGCTGAGCCAACCAATGGTGTATGGTTGAGGGTGTAGTGTCATTGTTAGGTTCAACCTCTTGAAGACCTTTTTTGAGATTAGGTTCTTATAGCTATTGTTGTCAATGATGAAATGGATGTTGGATTATTGAGAGGGGGGATGAATCAATAATAGTGTAATTATAATCCTTTTTCTCCAAATAATCCAAGTGTTATATCAATGTAGAAATATTATCCAATAATGAGCAATAAGAAATGAAAAATGACACACATACACAATACACCAGTGTTTTACGTGGAAACCCAAATCGGGAGAAAACCACGAAATGCTTTTTCTTATATGTCTTGAAGAATTACATTCATTGGAAGCACCAACTTTCTTTGTTTTCTAGCTGCAAATCGAAGGAGGCTCCAACCCCCTAGTTTATCAGGCTACAACCTAAGGGAATCTCCAACTCCCCAATTCTCTGGCTACAACTAGAAGGAGGCTACAACCCCCTATGTTCTCCGGCTACAACTGGAAGGTGGATACAACCACCTGTCCTTGCCCCATCTAATCGCCCTGAAGTAGAAGTAGAATGATGGAACCACTATCACAATATCACTGTGAGATATATCATTGTAAACATGTACCAATAAACCTGAACCATGCATCAACCATGCATCAACCTGTACCTCAACTTGTAATCAACCTGTACCATAAACAAGTGCATCAACCATGCACCGACTTTTACCAAACAATCTATAATCAACTTGTACCATAAACAAGTGAAACCAACCATGTACCAAGTATGTACCAATCATGTGTCAAGTACTCATCAACTGTGACTTATCAATATGTACCAACATCATCAACTATACACCTCATGTATGTGCCAACTCATCAACTACTTGTCTCAACCATGTACCCAAATTGTACCTCAACCAAAATCCCTCATCAATTTCATCATCCAAATATGATTTGTAACTCTGTAATAGATCTGGTGTATATGATCACATACCTGTAAATCTTCCTTAACTTTAACAACAAGAGACTATCATTTTCATCATACGTTTCTTTAGTCTCACAAGACTAGTTTTGGATTAGTCAACAACCCTAACTTGAAATAATCATAACTTTGTACCTATAATGAATAAATATCTGAAACAGATATACAATGTTCTTCATTGTATTTTATGCAATCAATCCAGGTGTCACTACTTGTAACCTCTCAGAAAAGGAGTTATAGCAAAAATGACACACCTTGATGAATTTTGGCTTATTCTAGAGAGCGACCTTGTAGAGTGTGCCCCGCATGGAATATTTGTTGAATTGATGTGAAAATGTTACAAAACATACTGCATACTTTACTCTAACCAACACATTTTGTCTTACTGAATTTGGATCTGTTATGAAGAAGTTATGATGTTTTTACCCAAAACACTTGTTTTTGACTAGTTTCAGGACTAGCCACAAACCCTATTTTCCACGGAGTGTAACTCCAAAAATACAATGAACCACAAGATGAATTTTTTACCATAGATGCTTGGATTTGTTTCCTCGATGGAATAGAAATTTCATGGTCTGAATCATTCTAGAAAAAAACATTGTTGCGAAAATGGTGAGATGACCTGAAAAAAACATAACTTAAAAAACATCATCAAAATAATTTATCCTTCCTTGAATGTCGACCTTCTTTTCTTCACTTTCCTCAAAAATTCGGCTTAGATATCATTTGGTTACACCAAACACCTATAGGTAGTCAATATGCTCAAGTGTGTTTAAAATGAGAGAGCCTTGCCTCTTATTTATACTCTCTGAGTAGCTTCCTTAAAAACATCTTCTAGGTCACTTTACCCACTTTCCTTATTTTAGGGTTAACCCACATCTAATTTCTCCACTAAATTTATTATTTAAATAATTTATTTTGTATTCACTTTGAATTATAGTACGCTCATCACTTCACTTTATTATTTACCTTCTAAAATCTCTTAAACCACTTTGACTACTT
>ML803816.1:153477-172049 GCA_009831015.1 Picea engelmannii | reverse complement strand
ACTTTGACTACTTTGACCTTTTGGGGCTTCTAGATGACATAAGAGGGTCCTCCAACTTCGTAAGGCCATAACTCTCAAACCGTGAGGAGTTATGTGACGTTCCACATACCACTAGAAATGGAATGACATGTACCATCCATATAAAATCGTATTACCTAAAAATATATAAAAAATCATACCATTATCCATCAAACAAACTTGTGTTCATTACCCAAAACTGGGTTCTCCAACTTCTCATGGCCTTAACTCTCTAACCGTGAGGAGTTATGTGACGTTGCACATACCACTGGAAATGGCATGACAATAACTATCCATACAGGATATTTTCAATAACAAATTCAATGACCTTCATCTCATTATTCCACAAATAATCATAAGTTCTCTAACCATACTTCTAGTATAAGTCAATCCGCAAAGCATCTTCCCGTGAGGGATTTCACCATAAGGGGACCATTTTGGAGTTCATCCATTTCTACTTATTATCAACCATGAAAAGGCAATAACAAGTCATCTTTACATCAAACAAACTTGGGTCCATTACCCAAACCTTTGTGCTACCAGGATTTCTTCAAGGGTCGACATCAATGACAACCAACCTTAATCAACAATCTCCCCCTTTGGCATTGATGGAAACACTCTAATGCAAAACTAAAATTATGCCATGCATTATTGAAGTCATATCACTCATGCTCCTCCTGGAAACATGACTCTGTCCTCTACATCTCTGTGACCATTTCTCCCCTTGGAACCATGCCTCTGTCCTTTGCATTTGATGAATCTCTCCCCCTTTGTCATCAATGGAAAAGGTATCTTTCCATCCAGGGTTGCTCCCCCTAACTGAACTGTCCTCTTTATGGTGCTTCCTCATGCACATCTAAGAAATATAAGATAAGAATTAAAAAATCATTCATTTTGGAGTAGAAATAACTCCAAGTCTCTGGCGAAGATATTCAAAGGCTTCTCGTGGAAGTAGTTTTGTAAAGATGTCTGCCACTAGTTCTTTTGTTCTCACATACTCAATTCTGATGTTCTTTTCTGCAACCTGCTCCCGTAGAAAGTGATACTTGATTAGAATGTGCTTCATCTGGGAGTTTATCACCGGGTTCTTCGAGATACTGATGGCGTTTGTATTATCACAATAGATTGGAATGGGATCATCATACTCAACCTTTATATCTGTCAGATTTTGTTTCATCCAAAGAACCCATGTACAATATGATGTTGCTACAATATACTCTACCTCAGTTGTAGCTAAGGATACTGATGATTATTTCTTTCTTAGCCATGATACTAAACACTCACCCAAGTAAAATGTTGTTCCACTGGTGCTTTGTCAGTCATCAATACAACTTGCCCTATGCATCTGTGTAGGCAATAAGTGATAGATCCTTTCTTTTTGGATACCATAATCCAAAATATTTTGTTCCTTTGAGATATCTGAAAATCCTCTTCACTGCTAATACATGTGATTCCTTAGGTGCTGCTTGAAATTGTGCCACCTGTCCAACTTCCTACATTAAATCTGGTCTGGATGTTGTCAGATATAGTAGGCTTCCAATCATTGACCTGTATTTCCTCTAATCTGTAGACTTCAAGTCATCATATTTTCTCAACTTGCAACTAGTTTGCATGGGAGTGATAATTGGTTTGCAATATTTCATTCCGAACCTCTTCAACATTTCTTTGATATACTTGGTTTGAGAAATACAAATTCCTTGGTTGCTTTGACGTATCTGAAGTCCTAGAAAGAAGGATAGTTCTCCAAGTAATGACATTTCAAATTCATTATGCATATCTTTTGCAAATTTCTAGCTTAACTTGTCATCATCACTACCAAAAATAATATCATCAACATAAACTTCAATTAATAAAATATTACCTTGACTTACCTTGATGTAGAGGTTGTTGTCTACACTTCCTTTTCTGAACCCTACCTGTTGTAGATACTTATTCAATCTAGAGTACCATGCTCTAGGAGCCTGTTTTAGACCATATAAGGCCTTCTTTAATTTACACACATAATCTGCATTTTATGACAACTGAAATCCTTTTGGTTGTTCAATGCAGACTTCTTCTTCAAGTTCCCCATTCAGAAAAGATGATTTTACATCCATTTGATACATTTTAATATTTTTAGAGCATGCATAAGATAAAAACAAACAGATTGCTTCCATTCTGGCAACTAGGTAAATGTCTCTTCAAAGTCGATTCCTTCAACCTGTGCATATCCTTTACATACCAATCTAGATTTGTTCCTTGTAACCTGTCCATCTTCATTCAATTTATTCCTGAAGACCCACTTTGTGCCGATCACATTCTTATTCTTTGGTCTTGGAACCAATTCCCAAGTGTCATTTTTCTCTATTTGATCCAATTCTTCATCCATGGCCTTTCTCCAAAATTCATCCTTGTTGGCTTCTTCAAAATATTTTGGTTCAATTGTAGATAAGAGTGCTAGGTGATTTTCTTCTCGTGAACATATTTTTCTTCTAGTCTCAACTCCTGCATCTTTGTTTCTGATAATCTAATCTGAAGGATGATTCTTCTGTACTCATTTGCTAGGTGTCTTTGGAGACACTTCCTGAACTTTCTCTTCTGCTTCTGTCGGATTCTCTTCATCTTCCTCTTCTACTTATTTTTCATCTTCTGCTTCTTCTTCTAAGGGTTGTTTCATTGATTTCTTTTCTTCTTCCTTTGATTCTGGTCTGCCCGTTTCATCAATTGTCACATTCATGCTTTCCACAACTTTATTTAATCTTAGATTGTAACACTTGTATGATTTCCTTGTACTTGAGTAACCAACAAGTACTCCTTTGTCCACGCAAGAGTCAAACTTTCCCATTCCACCATCTTCTCTTTTGATATAACATTTGCTTCCAAAAACTCTAAAGTGATTTACATTTTTTGGTCTTCCTTTCCATATTTCGTAAGGGGTTTTGTCAATGTTGTTTCTGAGCATTACTCTGTTTTGAATATGAAATGTTGTATGCACTGTTTATGTCCAAAAAATATCTGTCAATTTTGAATCCATTAGCATTGTTCGAGCCATTTCATGTACTGTCCTATTCTTTCTTTCAACAACTCCATTCTATTGAGGTGTCCTAGAAACAGAGAATTTCCTTTTTATTCCATGATTGTTTTAGTAGTCCATAAATTCCTTTGAGGTGAACTCTCCTCCATTATCAGATCTCAAGCATTTGATTTTTGAATCCATTTCATTTTCAACTATTTCCTTGTAGATCTTGAAGTTTTCAAAAGCTTCTGGCTTATTCTTGAGAAAACAAACTGCAGTCATTCTTGTATAATCATCAACTAATAACATAAAGTATTTCTCACCTTTTACACCCTTGGTTTTAGTTGGTCCAACTAGATCAATATGCACAATTTCCAGTGGTCTTGTCATTGAATATTCCTTTGATTTGAACTTGGTCTTCATTTTCTTTCCTTGTTGACAATGCTTGCATAAAGTGTTGGTTGGTTTCGTGGTCTGGGGAATTTATCTAACTGCTTCTCTTTTGCTAACTTTGACAAGGATATCAAAATGTATGTGACCCATTCTTCTGTGACATAGTCAAATTTCATCTTCCTTTCCTAGACAACACTTTTCATTTCCAATTTCGCTTAACACATATATGTTGCTTGAAGTTCTTGCAGCTGTAGCGACCAATTTCTCTAAACCTTCTTTTATTATCTCACACTTTTGTGAATCAAAAGTAACTTTATGACCTTGTTCACACATTTGAATCACACTTATAAGATTATGTTTCATATCTTCTACTAGTATAACATTTTATGCCTTTTCATTCTTGCTCCCAATTCAGACTGTGCCTTTTCCAATGATTTTGGTTGAATCATCATTTCTGAAGGAGACTGATCCATCTCTTTCCTTTCGTAATGTAAGAAACTTGTCTCTATCACTTGTACTCATTTGTTTTGAACATCCAATGTCAACATACCAACCACGTTTCTTTTGTTTATATTGTACAACGAGTGTGCATTCTTCATTGCTATATTGATCTTGCTTTATTATCCATGTTCATTTCTGAGGTTCCTGTCTGTGATTGTTGTTATTCTGTTGCGGTTCTTTAGGAAAGACTATCATTCTGCAATCTTTGGCCATATGTCCAAAATTGTTACATTTGTAACATTCCACTTCAGTGCTCAAAGATTCAAACTTGTTGTAACTTCTTCTCTGTGTTTCACTAGGCCTTCTTAGATAACCCCTTTGTGTATTAGTCTCAACGTAGTTATTGTTCCTGTTGTTAGCTCTGCAATTCACAACTTTATGTCCAAAATTATTACATGCATAACATAAACCAAAAAATATAGTTTGATACATGGGAGTTGAGGATCTTTTGAAAGGAGGTTCTCTTGTGAATCCTTCTTCTTCTTGAGGCCTATCCGTCAGTTGTTGATTATGAAATATGAATCTTCTCGGTGGAGGAGTGTCCCTATAATCTTCCTTGTATATCTTCCTATCCCCTTTGATTGTTTCTGCATAGATTTTTGGATATGTTTCTTTCTCTGTTGTTTTGGGTATTGATCTCTTTTCTGTCTAATTGTATCCAAGTTCGGTCTTGTAAAAATGAGATTTTTGACTGCTGATAATGTCATCCAAAACTTTGGATGAGCATGTCCCAGCTGAGGAAACCCTAGCCCCCATCAGGTGCAGACCGCAACCGTCCAGACGCAGAGCTCCCACGCGGCGCCCATTCAACAACAAGACTAAGCCCTTCGGCCCCACTAATATGCAGAAATGGGCACAGAGGAGGGGGGGAAACCCCCCTCATACAACAACATCACCACCAATGACTGCTTCAAAACTAGAGCGAAACGCCCCACATTCGAGCCGCCCCTGCAAATACGTGAGCAGCTTTTGGCCAGGGAACAAGGCCTCAGGAAGGAGATGGAGACGGAAGCGGGAACCTCCCATTCGAAGTCACCTTGAGGATGGGAACCAGGCAAGTGCATTCCACAAATGGAAAAAACACCGAGATACCTCATCAGCTCAACTAGAGTAGGAGAACACACACAATTTATGAGAGAACATGCCCTTATAGGCAAGTTCCTGGGACTCTGGCCAATAGAAAGGGATCTCAACAAATGGATCAAGCATTGGTGGAACCCCAAAGGGGACTATGAGGTCCAACTTAGCTCCAAAGGCTTCTTCACAATTATTCTATACAATCTAGAGGACAAGGACAGGATATTTGAAAATGGGTCGTACTTTTTCAACTCAGCAGGGCTATTCTTACGCTTCTGGACTGAAAGATTTAGCCCTGACAAAGAGGAATTCACCATGGCCCCTATATGGATATGCCTATACTCCTTACCACAAGAATTCTAGCTGGAGGAGATTCTAATGGGCATAGGGAACACTCTGGGACAATATGTCAAAGCTTCAGAGGCCACAAAACAGAGAAAATATACCTCCTACGCCAGGATCTGCGTCTACATGAACATCTCTGAGGCACTCCCTGGCACGGTGACTCTTGAATACCAAGATGAGGACTGGCAACAAACCCTGGATTACGAGCACATTCCCTTCGAATGCAGGAGATGTCATGAGCACGACCACCTCTATAGAGACTGCCCCCTGATCAAACCAGCCACCAAAACAAATGACAATACACAGAAAGATGGCTTCACCACGGTTGCGTCAAAGAAGAGAAACCCACCAAGGAGGCAGAACCTAGACTCCAGACAAAAAATTACAACCATAAACTCTTATGAGATCTTGAACCAGCTGCCAGATGATGAGGAAATCAAAGACCCGCAAAAGAACTCGCAACAGCCTCAAGAAGATCCCCCAAATCCTTCCCCCCCTCCCCAAAGCCGTGAAATCTACATAGAAGAAAGAGGAGATGGAGACGGGGACACCCCAATGCAACTAGATGATCGAGATCTAGCAGGCATAGATCTAGAAAAGTTGGAGGAGGCCCTAAATCAAAAGGAACTGCAGACCCTTCCAGAAGAACAACTGCGCAAGGTACATAAAGTATTTCTCAACTCCTCAGTAGGATCCACAACACGATTGGGTATATCTACGGACTCGAGCTCAGGCTCGAAGAAAATCCTTCGAGAGAACAAAAGATGATGGCGTAAAACAACACAACAACTGATCAAGGAAGCGGGCAATCTCATGATAAATTCAAGACAGATTCACAAGATCTCGGAGGTATACCTCCACACAACACCACCCGCTTAAAGATGAAAATCATCACCTGGAACATCAGAGGACTCAATGGTAGTTCCAAACAAAGGACCCTCCGAGACTGCATAAAGGAAGAAAATCCATACATTCTAATGTTACAGGAAACCAAATGCGCAAGAACAGAAGCTGATACCATTTTTCAGCGAATCTGGCGAGAGTGCAATTCCATATCAACAGACTCCACAGGTGCCTCCGGAGGCCTAGCTATCCTCTAGAATCCCTCCAATATCAACATCAGCAACTCCTTTTCAACCGTGGGAACAATAACGACTCACTTCGAGGTCACTGGCTCGAACCAGGAAGGAGCCATCACCAATGTCTATGGCCCCCACACCCAGCAAGACAAAGACAAACTCATGAAGCAGCTTGAACTAATCAAGACCCTGGTGACAACTCAAAACTGGATCTTAGGAGGAGACTTCAACATGATCCTATCGCTGGAGGAAAAAACAGGAGGCACCAAAAAGCTGGAGCAAGACAGCGGTAAGTTCAAAACTCTCATTGATCATCTAAAGTTAGTGGATATAGAAAATAGCAATGGCATTTTCACCTGGTCCAATCGCAGATCGGGAAACCAACACATTGCATGCTGACTGGACTGCTTTCTGGTCATCGAGGAATTAATGGAAACAGGCTCTTATCTGGAAAGCCTTATCCTACCAAAAGTCGGTTCAGACCACTGGCCTCTTGCCCTCAATCTAGACACAGGAGAGATACCCAAGTACAAGCCCTTTCACTTTGAAAAATTCTGGCTTTCTCACCCAGATTTCCAACAGCTAGCCAAATCCTGGTGGGCGCAAGTGGAAATAGACCATGGTTCCAGTATGTACAAATTCCAACAAAGGCTCAAAAACTTTAAGCAGTTGTTGAAACATTGGAATAAGAATAATTTTGGAAACATACTTCAAAGCATCCGGAACATAGAAAGCCAGCTGGTGGAGATCCAAAACACCTTTATCTCCAGATCCAGAACTACAGATCTAATGAGAGAGGAGGAGAAGCTCCAAGCACAATTGGAAGAAAGAAGAAAGAAAGAGGAAATTCTATGGAAGCAAAAATCCAAAGTACAATGGCTTAAGGAAGGGGAAAGGAACAAAAAATTCTTCCATAGAGCAATGATGCATCAATGCCATGTCAACAAAATCACTCACTTAGAAGACGAACAGGGAAACACAGTCCGAGAACACTCTAAAATTGAAGCTGAGCTGATTAACTACTACCAGGACCTTCTAACGGAAACCAAGGAGGACAGAACAGAAGCCATACAAAGAATCACCAGGCACATACCTTCACTGGTAACCTCGGAGAAAAATGCTACATTAACAGGGCCCATTACCTAAGAGGAAGTGGATCAGGCAGTAAAATCCATGCCCCCAGGAAATGCCCCATGCCCAGATGGGTTCACTACTAATTTTTTCCACCATTGCTAGGATCTGGTCAGAAAAGACGTTTGGGAAGTTGTAGAGGAATCGAGAGCATTAGGCGTGGTCCTCCCGGTCCTTAATGCAACCTTCCTAACTCTCATTCCGAAAGAATAAAGGGTCACAAATCCCAAACAGTTCAGACCCATAGCCCTTTGTAACATCATCTACAAAATAATAACAAAGGTAGTAGCTAATTGACTCAAACCTATTCTGACACATGTCATCTCCAAGGAGCAGGCAGGGTACGTAGAAGAAAGACAAATCATGGATAGCGTCATCCTGGCTCACGAGGTCATCCACTCCCTCAAGACTTCAAGAACCCCAGGTATGCTAATCAAACTTGACCTTTCCAAAGCCTTTGATTGAGCCAACTGGAAATATCTTAGAGCCATACTAGATTCTTTTGGTTTTGATCAGTGTTGGGTCAATTGGATCCTTAACCTCACCTCCTCAACATTCTTTTCCATATTGGTAAATGGCGTACCATCCAGACCTTTCTCTCCCTCCCGAGGCATCATATAGGGAGACCCTCTTTTTCCCTTCCTGTTTGTACTCATGGCGGAAGGCCTGGGCAGGTATCTCAAGGCAACACTCATCGATGGCTCCCTCAAAGGCCTACCACTACACAACATTCAGCCAACACTTTCTCATAGTCAGTTTGTCGATGACACCCTCCTTTTGAACTCCCCCACGGTCCGGGAGGCCAACAAGCTCAACTCCATCCTCTATGAATTCAATGAAGCTTCAGGCATGTCCCCTAACTATGATAAATCCAAGCTCTACTTCTTCAATACTCCAGCCTCCGTTCAAACCCATATCTCCAGACTCCTAGGAATACCCAGGAGCTCCCTTTCGTCCAATTATCTGGGCTTTCCCCTCACGGGGGTAGCCGCCAGATCCATCTCCTGGGATAGTCTTCTCCTATCCATCTCTAATAGACTAAGCAATTGGACCTTTAGACCCCTCAACATTGCCTCTCAGCTTGTCCTCCTTAAATCAGTTTTGCAGGCTCGTCCTACCTATCTCTTTACTGTCCTGGCTGCTCCTAAACATGTCATTAGAGCCATCAGAAACCTTTAGCGAAACTTCCTCTGGCATGGCCACTAACCTAACAAGAAATGGGCATTAGTAAATTGGGATAAACTCTGCACGTCAAAAATCCAAGGAGGATTAGGTCTCCAGGACCCGGGGAAGCTCAATCAAGTCATGGGAGCTAAAATCTGGTGGCACTGGCTAAAAACTCCAACAACGGCCTGGGCACAAATATGGACACAAAAGTATGCCCCCCTCACCCCAGCTAACCAACTAATCAGGTATAACAACAAAATTCAAGGCTCCAATATCTGGAACACTGCATGGCAAAATCGCACTCTGGTCCAGAATCATGCCTTTTGGGAGGTCCGAGATGGAGAGAGTGCCATGTTCTGGAAGGACTCCTGGCAGCAATTCAAACCCCTGAATGAAATGGAGGACCTATCCACTCTCAAGGGATCCCTCAATCAACATACCTCCTTAAGGGTTAAGGATATTTGGAAACCTCAAGGACAACACCTTCCCTGGTGTCAATGGAAAACCTCCAACCAAGACCTTGGAATTCCAGAGAATCTCAACCTACAAAGCTGGCAATCTCAAGTCAACCGCCAAAAAATACCCAGAAGAGAAGGGCCGAACATCCTGAGATGGGGATACTCCATAGCTAGGACCTTCACAATAAAAGAAGCCTACTTCCTACACAACAACCCCCAAGGCAACACCAAAGAGCTCATATGGAGCAAAGTCTGGAATTCTGCTCTCTGGCCTAAGGTTTCCACCTTCCTGTGGCTGGTGGTGCACAATCGGGCCTTAACCTGGGATAACCTCAGGAAAAGAGGCTTCATTGGACCATCCCTCTATGTACTCTGCTACCAACAAGAGGAAACCAAGGAACACCTCTTTAATGGATGATGCTACAGGCAACAAATCTGGGATCAAGGAGCGCAAATCATGTGCAAATCCAACCAACACCGAAGCAGCATCAATGACACAATAGAGAACTGGGACCGCATCACCTACAACAACCCACTTCTAAATCACATCTGGCAGCTTCTACCAGGATTCATCCTCTGGCAACTTTGGAAGGAACGAAACAAAAGAATTTTCCACTCCCAAGCTTCCACGCTGGAAGTCACGTGGGAAAAAATCAGCTCACTAATTAAGGAAACAGTTAGGAGAAAATCATGGAAAGAAGAGGACCTCAATTTCAATCCTGAGGAGTAGAGCATTCTTCAATGCTCGCAGCCCATCCTAATCAATAAAACAACACCAAGGACTAACAAGCATCAATAGATCAGCCCAACCACCTGGTCCCCCCCTTTAGCACACTTCATCAAAATAAACTTTGATGGAGCCTCCAAAGGCAACCTGGGAACAACAGGATATGGAGCAGTGATCAAAGACTCAAAAGGAGAGATCCTAGGTCTTGTAGCGGGCTTCTTAGGGGAAACAACAAATAATGTGGTAGAGCTAACAGGACTATTGAGGGGCCTTCAAGCAGCTATGGATAAAGATTACCACAAGATTATCTTAGAAGGTGACTCACAAGTCATCATCCAACTAATCACCAAGATTCTTCACAGAAGTCACCCCTCACAAATCTCACCAAGCTGGCAACTCTCCAGACTGCTAGAAGACTTCAATGGCCTCCTCCAACCCCAGCTCAACATCATACCTTCCCATGTGAAGCGATATGCAAACAGGGTAGCAGATTGCCTAGCAAATGAAGTAGTCGAAATGGAAGCCGATTACTCCTGCTGGGTGAACCACATCTCAGAATGCTCAGACATCTACACCAGGTGCCAAACCTTCGTCGCCAGAGACTTATATCCCCTGGATGGGGTGCCACGTAGCAATTCAGAGCCACGCGGATTGATTCCAAGACACAATATTAATGCATCAACCAATGACCATCCCCTTAGCCATTAACACACCATGGATTACTCTAGCCATAACCAAACGATGAGCCTCTTCGTGCAAGAGAACAATACCATACACTAGTGCACTCAGCACCAAGCCTTAATGGATATGGTGGTCGCGGTCACCCTCCACCTTATCACTGGAATTGATAGCATCGAGCGGCATTTGTTCATTGCAGTGTTCACTCCACCAGTGCATCAGCAGTTCACTCCACCAGAGCAGAGACTCAAAGTCCCGTCGAAGCTCTGGAGTAGAGCAGTCCGTCCACTAGGAACCCTGGTCATTCCTAGGGTCTCCACCATGCCCAGGGCATGAGGAAAGCCGCGCAGGGGTGCCTCTTGGTACACGGTCGAGTCTCGACGCCAGCGATAAAGGAAGTTTGAGCAGGCACTGGCCATGGAATCCACTCGACAGCGAAGGAAACCACGAACGCCTCCCATGGTGTACGTGGAAGAAATTGCCTTAAAGGATACCATGCAGAGCTACCCCAAGCTCCTGCTGTTTACAGTCCCAGATAACTGGAACCCACCCACTGAATTTGGCGTGGGAGACAAGCCTTCGCCTGGGGACATTCAGACTGGTTTCAAAGCCAACAGCCCAGAGGAGCACTTCACCACCTATTTTGTCGAAGAAGAGACCCCTCCTGATGCAACCATGGGGATGGCGACCCAGTCTCTCAACCATTCAGAGCAGACTAGCAAAGAAGTAATGGAATCCAGACACCCCACCTTTGTCGACAGCCACTGGCAGGAGCAGCTACCCTTCACCGACCCGGGGCACCTTGCTCTCATTTTCGAGCTAAGAAGTCTGATGGACGACCAGGTTTTTTGCCTTGCCAGATTTGACTAGCGGCTTGATATGCTCTTCGCGGCCCACTCCAAAAATCTACCACAACGGCAATGCCCAACGTGTGCGCAGACTTACGTGCTTCCAGCAGGTTGGTGACAGCATGGGAACGAGGAGAAGCGCACATGCAAAAAGGTTTAATGTTGTTCTTGGTTAGGGGTCCCTTTCTGTTCTGCATTAATCTTTAGGTCAGTTAGTTTTTAGTTTTCTTACAACTAGCTTATGGCATACAATTTGAATCTCATAAGTGACAGTACTGGTTTCCTTCGGGCAGGACGGAACCATGTCTATTTTGTTAAAAGGGAAACACTTGGCATAGGATGCCCAACTGTCTCGGCTTCCTGCTTAGGCGGGACAACTGGCATCACAAACAATTATTGTACCTTGCTTATGATAATATAACAAGATCCATCTTTTTTACTTAAAAAAAAAAATGTCATCCAAAACTTTTGAGCTATTCTGCATATTTTTCTTTTGAATATCCTTTCTTAATGTGACAATCTCTGCTTCCAAGTTTCCAATGATCCTATCATTTTCTTCTAGCTATTCTTTGAGTGCTTCTTCAATTCTTTTATCTTCTTCTATTTGAACCTTCAATTTTGTGATCATTTGTTCTGGTTCTTGAATGTCTTCTTTTTTGTCTAGTTATGCTTGTAGTTTCTTGTTCTTCTTCTTTTATCTTCTGATAACTTCTATAGAACACATTAATTCTTCTTGAAAGTCAACTTCTGCCTCTTCAATTTCTTCTTTTACTTATTCACATTCTTCTTCAGCTTCTTCATATTATTCTTCGGAGTATTCTATGTTAGAGTCTTTTACTGCCATGAATAGAACTCTTCATGTCTCGCTGTCACTGACTTCATCTTCATCTGATGATGAGATGTCTTCTTTGGTGCATAAGATTTTCTTTAAAACTTTATTTGTAGTTCTTTTTCCTTTATATGTGTGTTTCCCTTTTGAGTAACCTTCATCATTTCTCTTTTTCTTATGAGGACATTTGTTAACCAAATGACCAATACCATCACAATTAAAACAAATTAAAGGAAGCTTACCTCTATACCTATTGTTGGTTCCCTTATTCAGTCTTTTGACGAAGTTGGCCGCTTCTTCATCATCTTCCAAGTCGTCACTGTTGTTGCTATATTCTTCTTTTTTATTTTGATTTGATCTTTTGGATGCTTTGAAGGTTGCTTCTTTTACATCGATATTTTCGTGTTCAGTTTTCATTTCGTATGTTGTGAAGATTCCATGTAGTTCGTCCATGCTTATTGAGTTTAGATTTGATCTTTCTTCTAGTGCTAATATCTTAGGGTTAAATCTCATATGAAGAGATCTTAATACCTTTTGAAAAATTACAGATTCTTCGATTTCTTATCCCAATCCTATGATTCCATTCACTATTTCATCGACTCGTAAGAAGTACGCTGTGATATTCTCATCTTCCTTCATTTTTAGTTGTTCGAACTAACCTCTGTAAGTTTTAAGCTTTGCTGCTTTGACTTTTGTATCTCCTTCATAAATATTTCGAAGCTTGTCCAAAATCTCTTTAGCAGATTTACAATGTGCAACTTTGGTGAATACCATATCACTGAGACCATTCAAAAGTGAATTTTTGGCTTTGGAATTATTCTCACCGAGTTTCACTGCTTTGTCATTTGTTGGTGGAACTGTTGGTGTTGTGTATCCATCTACAATTGATTGCCAAACTTGAAATCCCTATGCTTGTATATATGTCTTCATCCTTATGCTCCAAAAAGCATACTTTTGTCCATCAAACTGTGATATTCCTTTTTTATACAAGTTGGTACTCTCCATGATCTACCTTTCAGTGGCTAAACTAATTTCTCAAAGAAATCGCTCTGATACCATTTGTTGGATTACTGAGAGGGGGGGTGAATCAGTAATAACGTAATTATAATCCTTTTTCTCCAAATTGTTGGGTATGTGTTATATTCTTTGCATGAGTAGTAGTGTCTGAGCGTATGCACTAGGCGCGCAGGGGTCCAAGGGCAGTGCCCCCGGAAATTTTTTTTTCTCCCTCGGGAAACATGTCATGTATTTAGGTGGTTTTTTCGGCACATGGTTTTTGCCGATGGTTTTCTATTTTCGGTTAAGGAATTAGGGTTTTGGACTAATCTAGGTCATTGGGTTAGGGTTTTGGATGCCGCTGGCTCCTATATGTATATTGTATTGTAAACAATGTAACACAATGAATGAATATAATATATGTTGATTTTCCCGGTTTGGGTTTCCAGGGGAAAAATCTCTGTGTAATGTTTGTATTTTCCATTGTATCTTTTCTGTTCTTTTCTAAATATCTGTTTACAATAAACATTGTACAAGGTTAGAATTTACACAAATAATCCAAGTGTTATATCAATGTAGAATTATTATCTAATAATGATCAATAAGAAATGAACAATTAGACACATACACAATACACCAGTGTTTTACGTGGAAACCTAAATCGGGAGAAAACCACATATTGATTTTTCTTATATGTCTTGAAGAATTACATTCATTGGAAGCACCAAATTCCTTTGTTTTCCAGCTACAACTGGAAGGAGGGTCCAACCCCCTAGTTTTTCAGGCTACAACTTGAGGGAAGCTCCAAATCCCCAATTCTCTAGATACAACTAGAAGGAGGCTACAACCCCCTATGTTCTTCAGCTACAACCGGAAGGTGGCTACAACCACCTGTCCTTGCCCCGTCCAACTGCCCTGAAGTAGAAGTAGAATGATGGAACCACTGTCATACTATCACTGTGAGATATACCATTGTAAACATGTACCAATAAACCCGAACCATGCATCAACCATGCATCAACATATACCTCAACCTGTAATCAACCTGTACCATAAACAAGTGCATCAACCATGCAACAACCTGTACCAAGCAATCTGTAATCAACCTGTACCATAAAAAAGTGCAACCAACCATGTAACAAGTATGTACCAATCATGTGTCAAGTACTCATCAACTATGACTCATCAATATGTACAAACATCATCAACTATACATGTCATGTATGTGCCAACTCATCAACTACTTGTCTCAACCATGTACCAAACTTGTATCTCAACCAAAATCCCTCATCAATTTCATCATCCAAATATGATTTGTAACTTTGTAATAGACCTGGTGTATATGATCACATACTTTCAAAACTTTCTTAACTTTAACAACAAGAGACTAGCATTTTCATCAAGTGTTTCTTTAGTCTCACAAGACTAGTTTTGGATTAGTCAACAACCCTAACTTGAAATAATCATAACTTTGTACCTGTAATGAATTAATATATGAAACTGATACACAATGTTCTTCAGTGTGTTTTATTCAATTCTTCCAGGTGTCACTACTTGTAACCTCTCATAAAATGAGTTATAGCAAAAATGGCACACCTTTTTGAATTATGGCTTATTCTAGAGAGATACCTTGTAGAACGTGCCCCACATGGAATATTTGTTGAATAGATCTAAAAATGTTACGCAAAATAATAAAGGTAGTACTCTAACCAAAAAATTTAGTCTTACTGAATTTGGATCTTTTATGAATAAGTTATGATGTTTTTATTCGAAACACTTGCTTTTGACTAGTTTCGGGACTAGCCATAAACCCTATTTTCCACAGAGTGTAAATCCAAAACTACAATGACCCACAAGTTGAATTTTTTACCACCGATACTTGGATATGTTTCCTCAATGGAATATCATGTTCACCATATGAATCATTCTAGAAAAAAAATTATTGCGAAAATGGGGAGATGACCTGAAAAAAAAACATACCTTAGAAAGCATCATCAAAAGAATTTATCGTTCCCTGAATTTCGGCCTTCGTTTCTTCACTTTCCTTAGAAATTTGGCTTATATATCCTTTGGTTACCTCAGACATCTATAGTTATTAAATATTCTCAAGTGTGTTTAAAATCAGAGATCCTTGCCTCTTATTTATACTCTCCAAGTAGCTTCCTTAAAAACATCTTCTAGGTCACTTTACCCACTTTCCTTATTTTAGGGTTAACCCACATCTAATTTCTCCATTAAATTTATTATTTAAATAATTTATTTTGTATTCACTTTGAATTATAGTACACTCATCACTTCACTTTATTATTTACCTTCGAAAATCTCTTAAACCACTTTGACTACTTTGACCTTTTGGGGCTTCTAGATGTCATAAGAGGGTCCTCCAACTTCGTAAGGCCATAACTCTCAAACCATGAGGAGTTATGTGGCGTTCCACATACCACCAGAAATGGAATGACATGTACCATCCATATATAATAGTATTACCTGCAAATATATCAAAACTAATACCATTATTCATCAAACAAACATGGGTCCATTACCCAAACCTGGGTTCTCCAACTTCTCATGGCCATAAATCTCTAACCGTGAGGAGTTATGTGACATTCCACATACCACCAGAAATGGAATGGAAAGCTATATCCATTTAGGATAGTTTCACTAACAAATTTAATGACCTTCATCTCATTATTTGACAAATAAGCATGGGTTCTCTAGCCATACTTCTAGGATAACTCAATCCGGAAAGCGTCTTCCCGTGAGGGATTTCACCATAAGGGGACCACTTTGGATTTCATCCATTTTTACTTATTATAAACCATAAAAAGACAATAACGATTTATATTTACATCAAACAAACTTGGGTCGATTACCCAAACCTTTGTGCTACCAGGATTTCTTCAAGGGTTCACATCAATGAAAACCAAACTTAATCAACAATGGAGTGGGATCCCCTTCACCTACATCTGTGAGTGGAAGATGTGCTCTCATTCTTCATGCTCCTCTGGTTCCTCTGGCTGGACCTTTGTGGTAGCAATGGTGACACTATATTCCGCGTCAATGATCCATTTTCCCCTTAACTAGTTTTGAATTAGAGCTTGAATCGACATCTAACTATGAGGATTTCATCTCATGATCCACCAATGAATGTTAGCAACGAAATTCATTAGTGTTGTACCAAGGTGTTTTGTGGAATTCACACCACTTTCTAGTGTCCTTCGACTTACCGTTACCTTTCTTTTGTTGTGGCTTGGACTGGTTTTCCTGGGGTTGACCATCCTTGCTTCATCCTTTGTTCTGAGAGTTAGGGCCATCTTTGTTGTTCTTATACAACAATGGGTTTGCAGAACTAAAATATCGCTTATTATTTTGCTTGAAAGTTTGCTCGATCTTGATAGCATATCGGTAAGTGGCTCCCATTAAAGATATGTCTAGGAACATTTGGATGTACCTATGTAGGCCACTGCGATACTTCAGAACCAAGTGTCTCTCGGAGTCTTTAATACCCATCCTTATGCTCAAGGTATGGAAGATGTTGGTGTACTCTGGAACCATCTGGTCTCTCTCCTGACATGGAGTTTTCCATCTCATGCACTGGTCATCGTAGTTTCCAACAAGGTAGTAGTTCTCCTTAAGGGAATCAACAAAAGTCGCCCAAGTGAGTTTTGGCCCAAAAATTGTAGAATCATATTAGACATGTTGCTCATAGTAAGATTCCCACCAAACTCTGACATGGGGAAGAGATTTAAGGAGTGGGAAGGTGATTTTTTCACAGTTGGAAAAATTTTGGACAAAGAAATAACCCTCTAGAAGACTTGCCTATTTTTCCAAAGCGTCGGTGTCTATATGGTATTCAAATAAATAAATATCAAAGTTAACTTATACCTTGAAGGATGTCACACCTCTGAAGTGATTTCTGGTTGAAGGTTCTACCATTGCTATTGATAACCATCAAGGGATCTAGGCGAAATTATACATCATCTCATTCCTATGTTGCATGAGAGTTTCCTCGAGCAATAGTTTCATAGGATCTCATGCTCAATCGTCTCTCTTTTATTTCGCTATGGGAGGTCACTTGGGATGGCGAGAGAAATTATCCTCGAGAGAAACTAGCTCGAGACCCAACTCTATATACCTTGACCTCATTAGGGACATGCACTAAGAAATGACAAGGAGTAGACTGCTTTGATACCATTGATCTAGATTATATTTTGAATGAAATGAAGGCAGAGATATAACAAGGAAACACACAAAGATATTGCAAGAAACACATTAATAGAGTTAACTTAGATTCTATTGATGAATGGAATACAAAAGGCACTAAAATGCAAAGCACACAAACTAGCTAGAATGGTGGTAGCTTGCCCCTAAAGAGAGAGATGTGCCGGCTATGATCTTTCACAAGAGGATGATTACAAAGAGGCTGAAAAGATTTTTTAACATAAATCATCAATGAGAAAACCCTAAACATCCAAAAACCTAACCCTAGAATATGAAATGCCAAAAGGTTTGTGGGCCCCGATGTGGTTAGTTGATACATCAACTTCTCAGGGGCATTAATTTTTCATATGATCTTTGTTTGAGGCACTCAATAGCTTGTTGGAAATATTTAACTGAGAAGTAAACATTTTGAATGACCCAATAGTGGTTGTTACCATGTCAAAAAAATGACGTATAGGGACTCAAAACAGCCGTGAAAGTTTGAGACCCGAAAAACTGTAGAAAAAACTACCAAGATGTGGAATCATTCTGAATTAGTGGAACATGTGGGTGGCCACCAATATCCACCTGGATCACATTGAATAAACAATCTAATCATTGTACATAGGAAATCACTTGTTATAGAAACAAGAAAAGATTATTTTATCACACAAACAAAAAAAATTGCATACATCAATTTGATATCTTGTTAAACCCTAACCTTAAAATTATTATTCTTAATAATAATAAATTGCTTCGGTCTCAATCTTACAAATTTTATGTATCTTAATGTTCGATCAAAATGCTATCTCAATAAGGCCATAAGTCAAACTAAGTGGCATAAGTCAAAGTAAATTTGGTGTTTTAGTGTTATTTTATATCATCCATGGAAAATAATATCATTTCTAAATTTAGGGATATATTTAAAGTCCATATTATAGAATAGGATATAGTGTACAAAGTAGATGTTTGAACTTAAATGCAAGAAGTTTCTGTTGGATCATGTTGTCATTGATGCCAATGGTTTGATTGATTGATGTCATTGATTGATGTCAAGTGATTGATTGATGTCAAAGGATTGATTGATTGATGATTGATGTAATATAATATGTATTGTCCTTGATGAGAAT
>ML803816.1:127342-147179 GCA_009831015.1 Picea engelmannii | reverse complement strand
GATTGTTCATTTGTTCATTGCTTATTTATTACTGCTCATTATTGGATAATAATTCTACATTGATATAACATTTGAAGAAAAAGGATTAAAATTACGTTATTACTGATTCACCCCCCCTCTCAGTAATCCAACAGTTTCAACTTTGAACCCACCTGCCCAAAATCGCATTTTTCAACCCCCATATATATAATATCCAAAGAAAATATTAAAATATATATGTAAATGTGGAAAATTAAGTAAATATACATGATAACTCATGGTTATTGATCTACAGTGACCCAAGAGGAAACTTTCCTAGTGGCTATTGACCCACAGTCAAGCACTAGGGAACTTTCCCGCTGCTATAATGTCCAAACAATCATTCAACCTGTTACAGGCCTTGAAACCAGGTATTTATCTTTGTGAACTACTAGTGAAGCTAAGAGGATGGGTGTCTGGTCTTGTCCCGTGAGGCCTTGTTCAATAACTTGGTTGTAGAAGTGTTTTTGGTACATGGATTAAAATCCTGAAATTTCTCTCATTTATGAATTATCCCGTGTCTGTGGTTTTACCTGTCCCATTGAGCTCGCTATCAAGTTATTTCCATTCTATCTCCCTTTCCTTTTTAACAGGGAGGAAAGAAAGTTCGTCATGGTTCATAAAAGTTTCTTTCAATTTTATAGCTTTTTCTTTATAAATCTATTAAGAAGATGGAAACATTTCTAGGCATTGTTGTTTGTACTAATCCTTACCTTGGACGTTGAACTTTCCATTTAAAAAAAAAACAACCTATTTTAATAAAAGTAACATTGTTTCAATTCATCATGTTCCAGTTTTGAGTATGATTGATCTATGAATTAAGTTTATCTGTGGAGGAGTGATGTTTATCTGCAACCACCTCTTAGTAAAAATTATGATTTTGGGGCTATTAAGATGAGAACTAGACGATGTATAGAAGATTTATGGGATATTGTGTTGAATGGGTTTGAAGAACCCTCTAATTAGGTAGCCTATGAGACCATGATTCAAGATTAGAAGAATCAATCCATAGTTAATAAGAAGGATGATGAAACAACAATGTTTCTCATTCAACGAGGCTTGGATGAGAGCATTCTTCCCAAAATAGCAGCAACAACCAGGTCCAAAGAAGTTTGGGATATTCTGGAGAAGGAATACAGTGAAACAAGGAGCAACATTGATCAACATCAAGCTAAGTTATAGGGCATTCTAGTTGTTAATGAAGAAACTGTTGTAATAGAAGAAGTAGAAGAATTTGGCATTGCAGATTTAATTGAAGAAGTTGTGGAAGAACTTGTTGATGTAGAATAAAATAAACAATATATGGACACTGCAATTGTCTTGAACATTGCGGAGAAATTTGTTGAAGAAATTGCAAAAGAAAATGTGACTTTGTATGAAAAGCAGAGCATGAGCATGGTAAAGAAAGTGAAACTTGTTGTGTAGATACACACGTGGATGATGAAATTAAAAATGAAGAGGAAAATAAAACTACCTTTGCAGCAATGATAAAATGTGAGGAGAATATAGTAATTCCAGAAGTTGTTGAAGACATGAATGAAGATATAGTGAATGTTGAATTTTATGATGAATTAACATTTCTTGAGGAGATGGTTGTAAAGACTAAGTATGATAGATATGAAGGTGGTTATGAAAAAGTTGGCATAACTGCAACAGAAGAAGAACCAGATAAAGAGGAAACCATCAGAGTTGTTTATACTGTAGCGGTAGTGGAAGAGGAGATGAAAGAAAATATAGGTGTTTTTGATCTTATAGAGGTTCACATAAATGTTAAATCAGTGGTAGTTGAAGTGCAGATAGATGTAGAATAATAACTAGATGAAGAAGACAAAGACAACGAAGAAATATTGAAGAAGACAACCAGAGTAATGATGAAGCTGAAGAAGAAGAAAAGTTATGAAAAATCTAAAGTTTGACGCAAAAATAAGAAAAATCTTGTAGAGCAGAGAGAGTACACGTTACACCAACATGAGCTAAAGAAGGTTAACCTATTTTTTTCTTGAGCTCAAGTGTTGTAAGCCTTACTGAGACTTAGACCAACAGGCAATCATGTTATGGATTTTGTAAGCCTATAAAGGCAGTGTCGATTATTAAGTTGTCATGGTTAGTGTTAGAATTGTTAGCATTCGTAATTAATGGGGAGCGTTGGAATATGATAATTACTCTCGTTAGCTATTTTTGGAGAGTTCTAAGTTTAGAGACTTGTAGAAGAGTTTCAATTAGTTGTAGTTAATTGAAGAAAAATCTAGAAAAGCTAAGTTCTATTATTAGTAGTTTTTTTGTATTTAACTCTCTCTCTCCAGAGGCAATGAAACACATTAAGAATTTTAGAGCCTCAACTTTGGTGTTCTGTCTTTTATTCCATTTTTATGTGTTTATGAAATATTTTATACAACCATAGCGGTAAGGAACTCACCCCTACCTCCTTCAAATGGAAGGTTCAAGATTGGATGGTCAAGTTGAATTGTGTCCTCTTTTGATCTTGATCGACCAATCCTTATTAAATACATCCAGGTAGGTTTAATCCCACTCTAGCTACCTGAACAATCCTTAAGTACATCTAATTTTACTCCCAATCTCGCTATTTGGTCATCACCTTCAACTTTTTCCCCTGCAATCTTCACTTGCCTAGTAACCCAATGTTATTACAGATCACCTCTTGATCACTACAGGGGCCTGATCATCACCTTCAATTATTCTTCTCTCGCCCAGTAACCCATTGTTGTGGCTCATCACCTCTTGATCATTGTAGCACAACTGTCGTCACCTACATCAGTTTTTTTAATTAGCACCTGGTGGTAGCCTGACTTCATATCAACCTTACTGAAAAATTGAGCGCCCTTGAGCTAATCTAGAAGATAATCAATCCAGGGGATTGGGTACTGGTTCTTGAATGTGGTCTTGTTCAGGGATTTGTAATCAATACAAGTTCACCATGTACCGCCATTCTTATGTACTAGAACAAATGGGCTCCAACAAGGTGAGGAGCTTGGTCTAATGTGGCCCTTTAGAATTATCCCTTGGATATGGCATTTGATTTCTTCATTCTCCATAATAGAGTGCCTATATACTGGACCGTTGGGAAAAGGAGCACTAGGTGTCAAATCAATTGAGTGCTTTACCTGAGAGTGCAAGGGCACTCTAGTAGGCAAGGCAAATATGTATTTGTTTAATTCTACTATCTTGTCCACCTGGTTCTACTATGTAGAGAGAACTCATGCAAAGGTTTTGGTGGTTGCAGTGATCTTTCGTTCACCTTCCAACTGGACCATAAAGAGGAAAAATCTCTCGGTCTGAGAGATCACCTTTCTACATTGTTTTACAGATACAAAAGAGATCGCAATAGTTGAGACTAACTATGGTACCCTGTAGAGTTTAACTCCCAAAGTAATAATGACACTACAAGGCCTAGATTCATAAACCACATGACACTTCCACATATATGGTTGTCCTAAAATAAAATCACAAACTTCAAGTGGGGAAACATCATAGAACACCTAATCTTTGAAAGGCTTGATTTCGTAGTGTAGGCGGAATTGATGATAGAAACGTATGTCTCGTCCCTGGCTGAGCCTACCGATGGTGTATGGCAGAGGGTGCGGCTTCATTGTTAGGTTCAACCTCTTGAAAACCTTTGTTGAGATTAGGTTCTTCTATCTACCACTGTCAACAATGAAATGGAGTGGGGTCCCCTTCACCCACTTATGTTTCCTCTGTCTAGACCTTTGTGGTAGTGATGGTGACACTTGGTTCTGGGTCAATGATTTTTTTTTCCCCTATCCAATTTCGAATCGGAATTTGAGCCAATGTCCAACTCTGAGGATTTCATCTCAGCCATCAATCCTTGTTTGGAGTGAAATTCATCAGTATTGTGCCAAGGGATTTTGTGGAACTCGCACCACTTTCGAGTGTCCTTCTTCGACTTCATGTTACCCTTATTTACTTGTGGATTGGACTAGTTGTCCTAGGGTTGGCCATCCTTGCTTTGTCCTTTTTTCTGGGAGTTAGGGCCACCTTTACCGTGCTTATGTTGTGATGGGTTTGCAGAACTGAAATCCCACTTATTCTTTTTCTTGAAGTTTTGCTCGACCTTGATTACATCTTGGTAAGCGGATCCTAGTGAGGGGATCTCTAAGAACTCCATATTTGTTTGGATGTACCTATGTAGGTCACATTGGTACTTTAGAACTATGTGCCTCTCAGAGTCTTTAATACTCAGCTTTGTGCGCAAGGTATGGAAGACGTTAGCCTAGTGGGTTAGCTCAAGTGGATGAGTGTCGTTGTTTTCTCGATTGAGATTCCGAGGTCAAATCCCCAGCCAAGAGCCTATATAGGGCCTCATTTGATGTCCCCACCGGGTTAGGCTCGTAATTAGGCCAAACGGTTTACCTCGTTTACCATCCACAAAATGTGGGGAACTACTCGAGGGTTTCTTGTGCTCTTTTCCGAGGAAAAAAAAAGGTATGGAAGATGTTGGTTTACTCTAGCACCGTTTGGTCTCTCTCCTGATGCAAAGTTGTCCATCTCGTGTACATGTCATCTTAGTTTCCAAAAGTGTAGTATTTATCCTTGAGGTCATCAACAAAATCTTCCCAAGTGGGTTATGGCCCAAAAATTGCAAACTCATCTTCGACATGTTGCTCATAAGTTTCCCACCAATCTCTGACACGACAAAGAGATTTAAGGAGTGCAAAGGTGTCTATCTGGCATTCAAATGAAGGAATATCAAAGTTAACTTGTACCTTGAAGGGTGTCACACGTCCAAAGTGATTGTTGGTTGAAGGTGTCATCATTGTTGTTGGAATACATTGAAGGATTTGGGAGAAATTATCCATCATCTCGTTCCTCTGTTGCACGAGGGATTCCTCGAGCAACAATTTGATAGGATATCTTGATTTTTCATCTCTCTTTTCTTCTGCCATGGGAGGCCACTTGGGTTGGTGAGAGCAATTGTGCTCGAGACCCAACTCTCTATACCATGACCTCGTCGAGGACAGGGACTAAGAAATGAAAAGGAGCAGAGTTCTTTGATACCATTGATTCATATTATATTGAGAAAAAAATGAAGGCAAAGATATAACAAGGAAACACACAAAAATATTGCAAGAAACACAATAATACAATTAATTTATATTCTATTAATGAACATAATACAAAATACTATAAAATGCAAAGCACACAAATTAGCTTAAATGATCGTAGCTTATCCCTAAAGAGAGAGATGTGTTGGGTACGCTCATTCACAATAATCTAATTACAAAGAGGTCAAAAAGGCATTTAACATAAAGTATCAATGAGAAAACCCTACACATCCAAAAACCTAACCGTAGAAAATGAAACACCAAAATTTTGTGGGCCATGATGTGGTTAGTTGATACATCAACTTCTCGGGGGCATTACTTTTTCAAATGATCTCTGTTTGGGGCACTCGATAGCCTTTTGGAAAGGTCTAGCTGGGAAATACACATTCTGAATGACCCAATACATGCCTCGTAGATCTATTGGGTGTTGTCACGTCAAAAAAACATTGTTTAGTACCTCAAGACGACCCCAAAAATTTGGGCCTTGAAAATTGTAGAAAAAATGCTAAGATGTGGAAGCATTTTTAATTAATGGAACATGTGGGTGGCCACCAATATCCACTTGGATCACAATGACTAAGAAATCAAATCTCTGTGCAAAATGAATCACTTGTTGTACAAATAAGAAGAGAGTTTTTTTATCATATAAACAAGAAAATCACATACATCAATTTGATATCTTGTTAAAAACTGATCTTAAAATTATTATTCTTAATAATAATAAATTGTTTCCTTCTCCATCTTACAAAATTTGTCTATCAAAATGCCATCTTAAGAAGGCCATAAGTCAAACTAAATGCCATAAGTCAAATTAAATTTAGTGTTTTGCTATTTTATATCATGCATTGGAAAGAATATGATTTGTAAATTTTTAGTGATATATTTAATGTCTATATTATAGAATAGGGTATAGTGTACAAAATAGATGTAATAAGTTTCAACTAACCCACCTACCCAAAATCACATTTTTCAACCCACATATATATAGTCTGAGTGGGCCTAATGGATAAGAACATGTGTTTCCTCCTAAGAGGTCACAGGTTCAAATCCAGAGGGGGGTAGGGTATGTATACCTTCGTAGACTTTACCAGTCAAATTGTTGGATGGAGGGGGGTCCCTTGTCCCACAAACAAGGGGGTCTCATACACCAATTTGGTGTGTTGGCTTGGATGTGACCTTAAAAATAGATTATTATTATTATTATTATATCTAAAGAAAAATATTAAAATATATATGTAATATGCAGAAAATCAAGTAAGTATACATGATAACTCGTGACTATTGATCTGCAGTGACCCACGAGGGAACTTTCCTAGTGGGTATTGACCCCGAGTGAAGCACTAGGGAACTTTCCCGCTGCTATAGTGTCCAAACAATCGTTCAACCTCTTACCTCTTGTCCCGTAGGAAGCCAAGGAAAATATATGAATAGAGAAATTTAGTCCCTGAAAAGGGCATCTATTGTAAGGGGATCTATGAACTTATATATGGAATAACGGACCTTGATAACCACAGTTAATACACAGTCCAACGAAGCATATAGAAGGACATTATCCACACAACGTAATGGTAATGGTCAAATTCATTAAAGTTTTACACAACCCTCACCCTGGTGGGAGGAAGAGATAATAAGTAGATTTTTATAGATGTGAAAGTTATTTAAAGATACCACAGGTATTTCTAATTGTTTATTATTTTTATTATTATCTATGCATACATACACATGTCATATATAAAGGAAGAAGTACAGTGCCAAATAAGTAAGCATAATCATCTCACGAGTATGTTAGCAAGGGAGACATTATTTTTGTGGATGCCCCTATTAGGAATATTGTGCATATGCATTAGAGATGTTCAATAAAATTTGTTGGAGATGTAAATAAATAAGTAATGAAAGATCTAGAGATATATTTTATGTTCCTAAGAGAGTTTAGGATATTTTAAAGAAATATTGAGTTAATGGTGGCTTATTGGGCAATGAAAGCAAGTAGTTAATATAATCCCCACTAAGGTTCAAGCTTTATCAAGTGATATGATAGTTCTTGTGCTTGCAATTGTGGATGGGTGCTAATGTACACAACAATGATTCGGGCTAGGGATGCATTGTGAGCAACTTTGGAAAAACAGATATCCCCTAAAGGAAATTACTTAATCAAAGATAACTAAATTGAATGGTGCTAGTGGTCCCTTGTAATGTTAATTATGGGCATGTCATCATGGTAAGAGGAGACTAGTGCAAAATCAAATAAAATGGAAACATGTTTGTGGACTAAATAATATGGAAAGGATTGGGGATTATGCATGTCTCATTGGTAAAATCATTGTTCTTGCATTTGGGAAGGTGTGACTTTCAAATCTTTCAATGAAGTATTTGTATCACATTGTTGTAAAGATAAAGACTTAAAAATTTTAAATCAACATAGATCATTGCTTAGAACATAGACGTACATTAATTTTTTTGTCACTTTAATTTATTAGAAGTATGGTTACACTACACATCTCATACAAATTGGACTTAAAATGCACCTCACTTATCTTGGCACATAAAAATTATTTTAATTAATCTAATAATTAAACTATATATTCAATAATTAAACCAATACAAATTAAATAAATGAACCATAATTGGTACACATTCATAACATCAATGAATAATATAGAAATTTAGTGGTATTTCTAATTAATTAAAAACCTGTAAATATTTGAGGGCATTTTGAACTAGGCATTGAGGGGAAGGTTGTTTAAAGAAGTGTTTTCAAATTGGAATGATTTGCATGTATTCATTTTTATTGGATACTTTTCTTCCTCTCCATTGTTATATATCTAAAACCCTTTTTACAATGTGGGAATCTTTCACATGCCACAATTTATATAGTTACTTAGGCATTATAAGTCTTGGAATACCCCCTAAGTCTCCCATATCAACTTGTTGTGTGTATTCTTTTGTGAATCTAAGACCCACTAAAATTGTAGAGACCGTAATTAATTAAATACAAAATTTAATTCAATTAACATATATTTCCCTTTTCATACATAAATTATTCATTCACATCCATAAATATTCTGCAGAAATTCAAATCTATCTACAACATGAAAATAACTTAAGAGAATAAAATTAAATTACCTCTTCCTGATGCTAATTTCTCTGTTGACCTGGTTGTCCAGCCTATTGCTTTGCTGCTGCCTGATGCACTGACCAACTCTGCCCAAACCAACTAACCTCCCAGCCAGCTAGGAGCAGCCTGTCCAGCTCCCTAGCTCCAGGAAACTGAAAGGAATCCTAGCCCCCGTGCCCAAAACCCCTAGCAACCCGGTGCCCCCTGCAATGATTCTCAAAGATTGCAGAACTCAACAACAGAACCAGAAAATCCAAGAAAAAACCAGAACTCTGTCTCCCCTCCAAAATGCTTCCCTTCCCCAAAATGATGATCCTCCCCTGTAAGACTCCTCCCTGTCATATCTCCCCTGCACCGACTCTCTTCCCCCTCATTAATTTCCTTATCTCTCCTTTATTACCTTATCCCCCCTTCTTTAATGTCTTATCCCCTTCTTTAATGTCTTATCCCCTCCCACACACGTAAAGCAATTAATTAAATAATTTAAAATTATCAAGCCCCTTAAATTTATTACCCATGTCATTGAATGTGATATGTATTCAATTAATTAATTAATTAATTAATCAAAAGTTATAAACAATTGATTAATAAATAAATATTTAATTAATATTATTAAGGCTAATCATTGTTTAACTAAAACCATATTAGGACAATTAATTATCTAATTAATTTTACTTAATAATCCCTAAGCATATATTCAACTAGGGTTGTTACATACACCCACCCTTTAGGAAACTTCGTCCTGAAGTTAAGGTATCTCATGGTACAAAGGAAAAGAAACATGGTTCACACATTCATAACAAATAATCGACACTATTAGTAAGTAAGCCAAGAAAAATCATACATACTAGTGTACATGTACAAGAAATGCATGTGTAGCTAGTACATACAAGTCTCATGCATGTACTAATAATCAATAACTATCATCCTTTAATAATTTAGGTATGCATCCAATCCAATCAACAAGACTAGTCTTTTATAAAACACAACAACCAATCAATTGTTTGAGAAATCCTTTAATTACAATTATCCGGTTCAACAATTTGATTTAGACAACTTTGGTTTAGTTATGTAATTATGAATATTCATATATACACATTTTCTTTTTAGAAGGGAAAACATTAAATTTCACCATCAGAAAAATCTCCATACTTTCTCGACTATTTCTACTCATCCTTCCTCCCTAACTTACTTCCATCTCCATTCCTATCCTTCCTCTGGTGGACTATCTTGGAGCATCAACTATATTGACCTAACTCTAAATAGAACCCGTAAGCGGAAGTGTCTCTATCTTGACCAAGCTTCCCCAACAGGCAATTAACAGTCATCATCACATGTCTTGGGGAGAGTGAGCTAACACCGTCCTCCCATGACTTCAGGTTTCGGAGGATACACGGTGGGAAATGCCTCCACCCCTCCTAATCATAACTAGGGTCCACACCCTACAATGGAATATATAGTGGCATCGTGTTGCTGGGAGTTTTGTCATCGTTTATTCGGTTTTGGGCAGTCTCATCACCTGAAATCCTGCATTGGTCCACATATCATAGTAATGCATCCAAACCAATATAATTTCACATACATATATTCATACCATAATGTTTCTCAGCTAGTGGTCATGACATTCACTTTCATCATTATCATCCCTTGGCTATCTCATAGCCCATGACCTGCAGATTAGTCTGTAACACAAACTCATACATTTCTATGTATTATCATCATGTAATTGCATACAATCATTATTTCAATTTGGTATCCATGTACCAACAACTTAACATCAACGTTTTCAAGTTAGAAATAGATCTCATAATACCCCATAATTCAATTTCGACACCCATTCATAAGATTATCATTTACCAAATAGATTGCATCATATCCAACATCATTCTCAAAGCATTTAAACATTCATAAAATTCACATTCTCACAATATGTCGCATCATATACATCATCATCAATAACATTTAAACATTCATAAACTTTACATTCACATAGCAGATTGTATTATATACATCATCATCAATAACATTTAAACATCTGTAAAGTTCATACATTCTAAAGTTTAAGTGTATCATTTAATAGTTCCACTGTGAATAGAAAATAAAGTATATAGGCCTCAGGTAATCCTGGTTGTCTAAGTAAAAAGGTGGTGTTACATACACCCAACCTTTGAGAAACATATTCTCTAGGTGGTCAAAAAAGTGAGGGATAGTCTCGTCGTAGTGTCTCAACACCTTCCCAAGTAGCAGATCCTGGACTATACTTGTCCCATTGGACCTTAACTTGGTCTACCCGATGGTTCTTGAGCTGTCGGACTCCACTGTCCAATATGCATAATGGTTCTACCGTGAGGGTTCCCACATCCGATACCTGCAATTCCTTCCAATTTAGTTTATGTGATTCATCAGCAACATAATGACATAAAACAGATACATGAAAAACATTATGAGTTTTATGCAAGTGGGGTGGCAGTACAAGACAACAGGCAACGGGTCCAATTTTCTCTTGGATTCTGAACAGTCCTATAAATCGAGGTGACAACTTTGTCCCCTTCCCGACCCATATGGTACTCTTATTAGGCCTGATACGAATGAAAACCTAGTCTCCCACTTCATAACTTTGATCGGTCCTGTGTGCATCCGCATAACTTTTCTGTCTATCATGTTCTTCCTTCAGTCTCTGCCTAATGTGAATCACCTATTCCTCCATCTCTTGAATCAATTCTGGCCCAACTGTTACTCGGTCTTCTAATCTATCCCAACTCAACGACATTTTGCATGGCCTTCCATATAGAGCTTCATAGGGTGGCATTCCGATAGAGCTATGAAAACTGTTATTGTAGGCAAACTCTACCAAAGGTAGGTACTTCTTCCACTGGGTTTGATTATCCATGACATACATCCTAAGCATGTCTTCCATGACTTGATTTACTCTCTCAGTTTTCCCATCTGTTTCAGGATGATAAGTTGTGCTTAAGTTCAACTGAGTCCCCAACGCTGACTGCAAACTTGTCCAAAACCTAGAAGTGAATCTGGAGTCCCTATCTGAAATGGTCTTCTTAGGTATCCCGTGCAAACAGATAACCTCATTTACAAACACACGTGCCACATCAGTGACATCGTAAGTGTCTCTAACCAGAATAAAATGAACACTCTTGGTTAACTTATCCACTATCACAAGAATGGCATTGTGTCTATGAGATGTGAGTGGCAATCCCATAACAAAATCCATAGAAATGACTTCCCATTTGGACATAGGAACATCATGTGGTTGTAGGAGGCCTACCGGGTGATGGTGGTCATTTTTCACTTATTGACACTCTAGTCACTTGGCGACCAAATGGAATACATCGCGCTTCATTCCTACCTAGAAGAAGAGCTTCCTCATGTCTACATACATCTTCTTCACACCCAGATGTGCACAATAAATTGCTCTATGGGCTTCCTTTAGTATGATGCTTTGAATATTCCCATTTTCAGGAATCTACATCCTTCCCCGATATCTTAACAGTCCGTCTGATTCCAGACTATATCCTTCATACTTTGGATCTAACTGCCTCCCACTATGGAGGTTTGAAGTAACCTTTAAATACCAACTGTCTCCTTGGAGTTGTGTCAACACATGTTCCCTCAGATTGAATTTTAAGGGTATCAAGGAGAAGATATGTGGTCTCCTACTCAAGGCATCCGCGACCACATTTTCCTTTCCCTTGATGTACGAAATACCAAAATCATACTCACTCGTAAACTCACTCCATCGCCTTTGCCTGGTATTCAGATCTCTTTGAGTGAAGATATGTTTTAAACTTTGATGGTCCATTTTAAGCTCAAAGTTTCGCCCAACAAGGTAGTGCCTCCAAAGTTTCAGAGCTAGCATTACAACTGCCAACTCTAAATCATGAGTCGCGTATAGCTCTTCATGTTTCTTCAACTTCCTTAATGCATAAGATATCACTCCTCCATCCTACATTAGCACAGCCACCAACCCTTTCTTCGAGGCATCTGTGCATATTGTGAAGTGATTTTCCATATTCGTCACTCGTAGAATTGGCGCACTAGTTAGTAACCTCTTAAGCTCAATGAATGCACTATCACATTCTTCTGTCCATTCATACCTGACCCCCTTGCGTTGCAAAGTGGTGATGGGTTTCTCTATTTTGGAGAATCCTTCCACAAATCTCCGATAATAACCTGCTAGCCCCATGAAGCTTCTCACCTCATGGGAATTTTTCGGCACTGGCCACTCCATAATGGCCTTTACCTTTTCTGGATCCACAGAGATTCCTTTGCCATAAATGATGTGACCTAAATAGTGAATATATTTCTGGAAGAAGGAACACTTTGACAACTTCCCATACAATTTGTTCTCTCTAAGGCAGCACAACACTACTCGTAATTGTTCCTGATGTTCTCTTTCATTCTTGGAATAGATGAGGATGTCATCTAAAAATACTTGTACAAATCGATCTAAGTACTTCTGGAATACGCCGTTCATGAGGCTCATGAATACTGCTGGTGCATTGGTCAATCTGAAAGGTGCTACGATAAACTCGTAATGTCCAAACTGAGTTCAAAAGGAGGTTTTTGGGATGTCACCTTCCTTAATCCTTAACTGATGATACCCTGATTGCAAATCAATCTTTGAGAATATCACTGCTCCTTTCATCTGATCAAAGAGGTCATCTATTTGTGGCATCGGGTACCTATTTTTCACTATAGCACGATTCAAGTCCCTGTAGTCTATACACAGTCATAAGGATCCATCTTTATTCTTTACAAAAATTACTGGTGCGCCCCAAGGTGAGACACTGGGCCTTATTATCCCTAAGTCCAGTAAATCTTTCAACTGCATTTTCAATTCACAAAGTTCCGGCGCTGTCATCCAATACAAAGTCTTGGAAATATGTTATGCACCAGGTTTTAGCTCAATAGTAAAATCAAGCTCCCTCTCAGGAGGTAACCCTGGTAACTCGTTCGGAAAAACATCCTTAAATTCTGACAGTAGCGGGTACTGATCCAATGAGGGTCCCTTCCTTTCATTCACTGCTTCCACTACATAGAGTCGACACCCTTGTCTCAAGCATCACTTAACATTCATAGTTGAGATAAATCATAATGACACTTTTCTTTGTACACCCTGGATCTCTACTGGCCTTCCTTCGTCGTCTACACAGAGCACCCTCTTTGCGAAACAATCTACCAAAGCTCGGTGAGTTGCTAACCAATCCATTCCAATGATTAGGTCATACGCCTCGAGAGCATTGATGTATACCTTCAACCTGGTAGTACACACTCCCAGGTCTACTATGCAATTATCAACACTAGGTCCTACCGCTTGTTTTTCCCCCGAAGCCATCTCGACTTGTTTAAAGTCATCGCACTCGTAGGCTGCCAACCCACTCTTTTCTAATGCAGATGGTGAAATGAAACTATCTGTAGCACGAGAATCAAATAAAATCTTAATGTTGATATGATTTAGCGTACCTGATGACTCCAACATCGTGGATTGATGTTTGGTCTGGCGATTATTAACCGCTGCATAAATCTGGTGGCTGCTACTTTCTCTTCCCATTGGGGCCTTCCCTTCTCTATGTGTGAATCTTGATTGTAACTCTGGGCAGTCATGCTGGTAATGGGGTCCTCCACATCCCCAATAGGTAACACTAGATTGAACCTGTGCATTGTTATGTGACTATCTCTGAAATGAGTTCCTTCCCCTGGAACCCCTGCCCCTACTAGTTGTTCCCTGAGATGGTCGTGGACCTGTCTGCGTCGTTGGTGATGAACGAGATGCTGCACTCACTGCCATTGAAATCCCTGTGGCTACTTTCCTTAGCACGACTTTGATACCATATGGAGGTGGCCTTGAGCCCCCTCCCCTGGGAAATGTCCTCAAGGCCTTCCCTACAAATCCAAGACGATGTGGAAAGGTTGGTCTCGTACCTCTGTTTAAGTTCATGTGTTCCTCCGCATAACACACATTTTCCACTGCTTCTGCTACTGAAGACAGTTTCCACATCCGCACCATAGCTCTGATCTTAGGGTTCAATCCATAGATGAAGCGCTCTACCTATTGTTGGTCATTATCCATATACGAAACATATTTGACCAATTCCATAAATCTGATCTCATATTCTTCTACAGTTCTATTTCCCTGTACTAAGGCATGAAATGCCCCTACCTATTGTTCCTCATAGTATGCTGGTAGATATTTCCTTCGGAACCTCTCCTCAAAAAGTTCCCAAGATACAGTGTCTGGGGTAAGATGCAGTTGTCTTTCCAGGTTGCCCCACCAATTCAAGGCGTTGTCTCTTAACTGAAAAATTGCTATCTTCACCTTTGAGTTGGATGCATAGTTCCTTAAGGCAAAACACCTTGTCATGCCTTCCAACCATGCTTCTGCACATTCACTGGCGCGACCCCCGACAAACTTTGAAAGTTTGATCTTCTGCAATTCTCAAGTAATGTCTTCAGGTGGAGGTCCTCCCCCTGAATCCCTTGACACTTCTAGATTACTCGTTCCAGACGGTGGGGGTTCCACTTCGGTCCCTTCTGGTTGTCACCCCTTTAAAGTCTCATTTATGGTCTCCAACGAGCGCAGTATGAGAGCTAGTTCGGGCGATGGTGGTGGCGGCGCTGGCGGTGTTGGCAGTGCCTACGACGATGCTCCCCTTCCTCGATTCCCTCGAGTCCTGACCATCCTATATTCTTTAACCTGCATCAACCAAAGTTGTCAGGGTGAGTTCAAGGACATTTCAAATTGGTGCTACTCAAACTAGAAACAAGGTTAGGTGTAAGTTTTTCTTTACTTTTCTGTAAATAGACATTACTCTCTTTAGGGGATTGGCTAGGTTAGGGTTAAAGCGTCTAAGCTTGATTTCTTCACCTAAGAAAACTATTGACTCCCTTTCCTGGTAGCTATGCTATCCTTGTGCCACACTCGCCAATTCCTCTAGCTTACTTTTCTAGTGTGTATGTCGCTTCCTTCCCGCTTGTCCTAGTCTAAGTCCTTTAAAATTTTTGCTTACAACTAAATATCCTCCGATGCTTGACTCATGAGATTTCCTTGGCACGTTGTACATATGCATTGAATTGCATGTCTTTGTGGCTGCATGTGTGAGTCTTTAAGGATTGTAGAGTGGCTTTCAAGCATTGGAGCTTAACACTTGGCTTTGACTGGTGGAATGGAATGAAAGGGCTCAACAATTGGCTCGATGAATTGTGTGTAAGGTCTTGTGAGCCTGACGCTTGGATAATCAGAGTTTATACTTCGGAATACACTCTGTTACCATTAATTTATTTAAGTATAAGAATTTATTTGTAAAGACTCACGAGGGCGTGTTGGCGTTAGTGCTCTTCTTAAGGCGCTTCGCTTGGTGGGTGGTCTTGGGTTCAAAACCCATGGACCCTCTAACATTTTAATTAACTTTTAATGTAGTTTAACTTTACACTAAATAGACAATTAATTTAATTAAAATTTTAATTTTTAAAGATAATTAAATTTAAATTAACTTTAAATTAATTTAATTAAATTAACCTAAACCATCTTTACACTAAAATAAAATTAAATTAAATTAAATGAACACACACACAATTTATAAAAAGATTTTTGATAAATAATAGAAGAAAATCAAAATAATTTAAAAAAAAAAACAAGTGCGGACATGCATGGATTCCATGTGCCCGCCTTACTTTCTTCAGCACCCCCTATCTAAACCCTAACCTTTTTCACCATGACCCTAATTCCTCTTTTCCTCATTGTTTCTTCTTGCGAGGTCTCTGGTTACCTGGTCAGCCGCCATGGCCTCTTCTCATGGCTTCTCCTCCTCATGGTCAAGAAAGAATACTCAGGTATATTTTTGTTTTATAGATCAAAATATTTATGGACGAAACCTACAGACCTCATTTACCAAGTTCAAAACAGTTAACCACAGAGTGGTGTAAATGTTTTTTGAATGATCCTAAATAGACTTGAATTTTCTAAAATAATGGGTCAGATTTCTAAATCTTCAGCTAAGGGAATGAATATTCCATTTCTTGTCACAAAAATTTGTGGCAGGATGACTTCAAATAATTTCCGAACTTTGCTCGATGGGGTACTAAAATTATTAAGCTGGTAGCTTGCGCTCTAATGTTGTGCATCAATTTTTTTCTGCCAGTTTATAAATGTTTTGGTTTTCCATTTTTTTTTGTTTATTACTAAAAAAAATTATATGTTTTGTGTTTGCAGCGCACGCTCCTTGGTCGTGGTTGGGCGCTGGTGTGGTCGTGGCATGGCGTTGGGCGTTTGGAATGCATGTCACGCTTCTAAGGTGAATCTCTCCTTATTAGATTCCGATTTATTCCTATATCTATAATATATCAGTCAAGAGAGTGAAAAACTCATTTCCTTTTTGGATTTTTGCATTCTCCTCTCCTACCTGTAGGCTCCTCTCCCTTTCCTATAGGCTCCTCTCCCTTTCTTGTAGGCTCCTCTCCCTCCCTATCAACTAAAGAAATAATTATATGTTTAAAGGCTTATTGTGTTTGCAGCGCACGCTCCTCGGTCGTGGCTGGGTGCTGGTGTGCCTATGGGGAGGTGAAAGAGGAGAATACGAGGATTCTGGATGAGCTCGAGACTATGCATGGAGCTTGGCGCTGGGTGCGCTAGTCTCTTGGACTTGGGTCGTATGCATTGTAATGTGTGACTTGCTTGTGTGCTGGGTTGTATATCATTGCTCGACCTGAGGTTGTATGGTGTTGCGTGATGAGATATGAGAAATGGTGTCGGGCCTGTGTAAGGACCAGCACCCTTATGGGATCCTCTTCCATGGCTTAGCGCACATATAGTCCACTACATTATATGCCAATCATATTTGTAAGATCATAATTGTAAAGAATTTATGGACAATATCCATTCTGTGCGATGGATATCAGAAGCGATGTGAGTGATAGTGATCTGATTACACCCTATGGAATGGGTCTGAATACACCCTCATTCCTTAGATCTGAAGAGAGGAGCCTAGCGTTCATTCTCATTGAGCCTTATTACTTTACTTACCGAGACAATATGGGGATTAGAGCGTTATGAGCGCCCAAAGAAAAGAGAGGAGTGTTATGAACGGTATGGCCTTGCTAAGAGTTTTGTTCCCTTCTGTAATAGAATGCGCTAGAAGAGACATTGATAAGGTTTTTCACTATCTTCTTTGCTCAACCTTTTTGTGGACTCTTGTCGACTCGTCTCTCATCACCTAGTGTGGGTGTTGTTGATAGTTTATTGGATAACTAAGGCTCAGGGATTGATGCTCTGTGTAGTGTCTGCCATGAATTTTCAGCTATTACAAGCGCTTTCAATGAAAGCTGAGCAGAAAGGAATTATGGGTTTGGCGGTTGGGTGCTAGGCTTCTTTTTTTTTTTTTATTCCTTTTCTCATTACTACCATTTTAATGTTTTCATTATTAATTTTCTATGAGCTTGTATTGAGCAGGAGAATCGATCCCTTGACACTCCCACCTTTCTTCACCAAAGAACGAAGTGGATCTACATTCCCTTCATTTACTATAGTGTAAGATATCTTGGCAATATCCTTTTGGGATTTCGTTCACACAATCAATATTTCCTGTTTTGTCTTATGTTCCTCTTCATATTTTGCATCTCTTTTAGTGTTTACCAAACACTGTGCAACACTTTCCTCTTTTATTTACTTTTACTTTTCATGGCCTTACTTTCCTCTTCCATTTACTTTACTTTTCAATGGACTTTGCCTCTGTGAATATAATCGGTTAGGTAAGATTGCTATTTTGTTTTATTATTCACATAAAAAAAATATTTCATTTTATTATTATTATTTATTGTTTAAATACATATCTTATATATATATTTATTTATATTGTTATTTATATAGTTTTTTACAAGTTCCAAGCAGAATCGACATATATGTATATATTTTGGTTTTTATTATTTGTGTTAAAAATTTATGTGCTTGGCTTGTAGGTTAGGTGGAGCTGGAGTTGGAGCTTGGCTTTTCATCAAATTAAGGGTTTCAAGGTTTCACCATAACTTAAACAAAAGTGTTTAAATTCTGGGTGGGTAGGTAGGCCCTTGGCTCCAAATTTTGAACTAACGCTCTGATACCATGTGTAGAGACCGTAATTAATTAAATACAAAATTTAATTAAATTAACATATATTTCCCTTTTCATACGTAGATTATTCATTCACATCCTACAAGCATAAATATTCTGCAGAAATTCAAATCTATCTACAGCATGAAAATAACTTAACAGAATAAAATTAAATTACCTCTTCCTGATGCTAATTTCTCCATTGACCTGGTTGTCTAGCCTGCTGCTTTGCTACTGCTTGATGCACTGACCAACTCTGCCCAAAATGACTAACCTTCCATCCAGCTAGGAGCAGCCTGTCTGGCTCCCTAGCTCTAGGAAACCGAAAGGAATCCTAGCCCTCGTGCCCAAAACTCCCAGCAACCCGGTGCCCCCTGCAATGATTCTCAAAGACTGCAGAACTCAACAACAGAACCAGAAAATCCAAGAAAAAACCAGAACTCTGTCTCCCCTCCAAAATGCTTCCCTTCCCCAAAATGATGATCCTCCCCCGTAAGACTCCTCCCCGTCATATCTTCCCTGCACCGACTCTCTTCCCCCTCATTAATTTCCTTATCCCTCCTTTATTACCTTATCCCCCTTTCTTTAATATCTTATCCCCTTCTTTAATGTCTTATCCCCTTCCGTATACGTAAAGCAATTAATTAAATAATTTAAAATTATCAAGCCCCTTAAATTTATTACCCGTGTCATTGAATGTGATATGTATTCAATTAATTAATCAAAAGTTATAAACAATTGATTAATAAATAAATATTTAATTAATATTATTAATGCTAATCATTGTTTAATTAAAACCATATTAGGACAATTAATTATCTAATTAATTTTACTTAATAATCCCTAAGCATATATTCAACTAGGGTTGTTACAAAAATGGAGGGTTTGACCAAACTATTCATTAGAAATAGACGATTTGGAAAATACAACGACATAGATCCATCTCAACTCCATATCTGTAATGTGCGGAGAGGGATCAAATCCCCAAACCTTTCCTAAACTTTTTTCACTCTAAAAAAGGTTCGCACCTCCAGGGATTTGATCCTACTCGAAGCATGATAAATCTAGAGTTAAGATGGATCTACATTGGCACTCTCTCTCTCTCTCTCTCTCTCTCTCTCTCTCTCTCTCTCATGATGCATGAGTGGCAATGCAAACATGCAAAAACACCAACATGTTAACATGGAGGGATTATTCAAGGTACTTTTACAATGAATTTCAATATGGTGTAAATTTATGAAATGTAAGAAATTGAATTAGTTTTCCAAATATATAATTTTATTTAGAGAATTTGTGAATAACTATGTGAAATTTGAGTTTTTCTAATGTTACTTTTCAAGCAAAATATAATGTTAGATGTGGAGTACCTTAACAATGGAATTTCCTTAATTTTTTTTGTATAATTGAAGATAACCCATTGTTCTAGTGGGGGGTATTTTTTCAAAATTTATAATATATATATATATATATATATATATATATATATATATATATATATATATATATATATATATATATATATAT
>ML803816.1:75192-90228 GCA_009831015.1 Picea engelmannii | reverse complement strand
GGCCCCGTTTGGGTAAGTTGGTGCATCAACTTCCCGGGGTCGTAACTTTTGCATACGATATCTGTTTTAGGCGTATGATAGCTCGTTGGAAAGATCTATCCGAGGCCTACAATTCTCTAGACAAAATAGCATCGTTAGATGCTATTTTGTGACAGCAAAATACCCAAAAAAACATCGTTTAGGGCCTCAAAATGGCCCCGGAAGTTCAGGACCCGAAAAAACTGCTAAAAATAGTAAACTGTCGAAAACTGAAAAAATAAAAGAAGCAATGGTGGGGGTTCAAGTGGAATAGGTGGGTGGCCACCAATATCCACCTAGATCAACTTCGGCCCTCATGGATTTTTTGGCATTGCCGCTCTCACCATGTGCATCCTTCTAGCCTCAATTCACCCCCAACAAACCAAGAACATCCCTCTCACTTCGATCTGCTCAGAATCCTCCATTCCTTTCCACTGCATCCAACATCCCCTCACCACTTTCTTTCACTCCTTCCATCCCCCTGTCCCTCGTACCATGCCCCGAGAGTGCGGGAAGCCCAAGAGGGGCACTAGGAAAACAAACGCCCTCTCTTGGACTACTAGGCTCACTACCTCCCAACGAGCTCTCATTACTCACTTCGGCCTTCCCCACCACTCCACCCTGAGCACTCAGACAACCTTGCTCAAGCCCCCTAGGGCGTGCAAGATGAAAATGGAGACATCGTCCTCCACATCACACTCTCCACCGTCACCACCTCCTCCTCTGCATCATAGGAACAACATCGTGAAAGAAGAGGCGCCACCTCCACCTTTGCACCTCAGCCGCATCACTGTGAAAGAGGAGGTGCCACCTCTAGCTTCAAATCTCATCCCAAGCACAGTGAAAGTGAAAATGACACCCTTGGGGGTGCGCCTCCCCACCGCCACCAACCTTCCATCCCCCCCAATTCTCAAGCTGGAAGAGCCATACTACGGTGATGGGAGCTGTCAAGTGGAGGAGGATATCCCTCCAAATTGGCAACTGACAGGTGCAGGCAAGGAAACAACTGCAATGGGAGGTGATGAGACAGGCAAGGGAGAAGCGACTTCGCACTTTGCCAACCATCTGGCAGAGGAGCATCCTGAGCTCCTCTTCAACATCCGACAGTGGCAGGATGACCAGGTGCATGGTCAAGGCATCATGAATCAACGACTGGACATGCTACTCGAGGCACTCACGAATGCTCCAACGTAGGCCCAGTGCCCAACATGCAAGCAATGATTCACCCTGGCATACACCATTCATGGACATCTAGGTTCTCCCATAGAATGAAGCGGCTCACCCCAGGTTACAGTGTTTTGTTAATTTCAGTCATAGCATCGGTGGTCTAATATACCACGACGATAAGCTAGATTTTACTCATTTTTTTTGTATAATTCTCTCAGTAATGGTGGCTCTGAATAAGGCCAGCCTTAGATTAGGAAGGCAGAACTGGGTTCCTGCAAACACTTGCAATTATCTGTACAATTTTTGTATAATCTCTTCTAGTCATGGCAGCATCAAAATTGTTTGGAGCCACATGTTCTGGTTTCCCTATTGTGGTGGAACAGGTGGTTGTCAAGTGTCATGAAATTGTAGACATATGCTATAATATAAGGTTCTTCTTTTATTTACAAAAAAAAAATATTTATTCTATTCATCATTTGATGTAGGATCATCCCTAGGTTCATGGAATTTTCTTTTGGTGAAATTTGCTTGTTGTATTTATTTATTCATATTTCAGCAGTGACATAGATCTACTTTTTTTACCATTCTGCAACCTCAAATATTTGATTTTGGATTTGAATTTTGGATATTTTGTAGAGAACAAATTTATATACCTAGCCACAGATTTTCATAATAATATATAGAATTTAAGGGTGGCGCCCAAGCCATGATCGAGTACAGAGGAAATTCCACATGTTCTGATTTCAACAAGGGCAAGGGTCTAGTGTTTATCCATTCTGCAACATTAAACCTTTGATTTTTTCTTTGAAATTTGGATATGTTGTAGATGAGATATTCCTCTACATACCATAATTTATCAATAGAAACTATTGATTTTAATGGTTATGCCCAAGCCCTAGTTGAGTGTGATCAAAACTTCACATGTTTTGATTTTAGCAAAGACACAGGTCTAGCTTTTTATTGTTCCACAACCTCAAATATTTGAGTTTGGATATGAAATTTTGATATATTGTAGATTAAATAATTTCTATACCTACCCACATTTTTTCTTCAAATAATATCAAATTTAAGGGTTTGATAAAATTCTTGAACTAAGTGCACTGAAAATCTCATATTTCATTCCATGCATAATTTTTTTCCATTGTTGATTTAACTATTAAAAACATGAGTTTTGGGTGTCCTTTGAATATTTAATTTATTATTATTATTTGTGTGAAAGTTGGATTAATCAAATAAATGCTTGGCCCCACCCCAAGAAATGAGAAGACTTGGAACCGAACAATCATCACAATTTCATTTTTGGGGCTTAAAGTAATTGGGGTTTTGTCCTATGAATGTTGTATATTGTGTTAGGGTGTACAAGAATGGTTGGTATATGGTGTAGCTTGTGTTGTACTCTAATTTGAAATCCATGTGTTTGCATCATTTGGTATCAATGTTGAAGATTACAACATAATTTATGGTATCCACTGCGTCATTTGGTATCAGAGTCGCCAACTTGCAACATGAGTTGTGGTAGTGGCTACATCATTTGGTATCAGAGACAAAAGAACCCATGGATGAGGAGTGCAGATGAATGAATAAGGGAAGTGAAAATAACTCAACGAGAGTAATGTTGTTGAGTAGAGTTATTTAAGAGAAGCACATTTCTAGTGGTGGTTCTAGATGGACAATGTAAGAGTGAATGATGGCATTGGCTTAATCATTGTTGGTTAGAGGTTGAGGAGAGCGAATTTGAAGCATTTGGAAGAGAAGAGATTGCAAAGAAGTTATAGTAAGTGGAAAAATTTAAGCCTTTGTGTTGGCCCAAAGTTAGAGGTGGACCTTGCCATGATGATAGGGATGTTGTAGAGATGATGCAAAGGATGTTGAAGTGGTTTGATGACATAGATTTGGCCCAACATTAGAGAGTGTTGGAAAATGTGCATGGTGAGAGTGAACATGAAGAGGAACTTTATGTTTCCATTAAAGAGTCAAAAGAAGATAGGATGATGAAAGAAAAACATCAAAATAATAACTTGTGCATTCTAGGAGTTCAAATCTAGACAAGTTGATGGATTGTATTGAAGAGATTGAAAAATACTTTGATTGCAATGGAGTTGAACATCCCAAGCATGTAAAGATTGCATGCACGGATATGAAGGGACATGCATATATACATGGTGAGAAAATATAGAATTGAACATACACAGAGGAGGAAAGGACAATATGTATAGGTAGGACAAGATGGTTACTAACTTGAGAGATAACTTTATGACTTATGATTATATTTTCATTAGCCTTAAAATATTGGGAAAGTTGAAGCAAAAGGAGGAGAATATGCAAAGGAGCTCCCTAGAGTAGTAGTGAGAGATGCTCTTATGAAGGAGAGTGAAGAAAATACCACCAAAGTTGTGAATGGTATTAAACTCCATGTACGAAGGGAAGTGTGTATTAAGAATGTTCATACCATGGAGGAGGGTTATTAGTGAGCCTTCAAGGTTGATAAGAAGTTGATAAGAAGACAACACGAGGAAATAATATTGACATATGAAGCACATGATGGTGTGTGTAACACAATGTAGATGGTGTTAATAGAAGAGTGTATCTAGGTTTTTGTAGAGAAGCAAGAGTGTGCACACAGAGTGCTTGTCACTAAGAGCATGCCAAAGGAGATTGAAGAAGTAGTTGCAACATAATTGGTTTTGTGTGTATTTTTGATGTGTTAAATTTCAATTACAGTTTCTTGTTGTTTCTTGTTGCATGTACTTTGATTTTCAATCATTGTGTCTACATCATTTGATTTAGAGCCAAAGTTTGCAATATAAGTTGTGGTAGTGGTGACGTCAATGTTCCCTTCACTCATTTGAAGTTATGTTAGTTATTTCACTAAGAGAAAAAAGGTACATATACAACCAAGCTTGAGGGAAATATCTAGTGTCCATGCTCAAGGATGACTTGACACGCGACATAAATAACCCAATATAATATTCAATATTTTTTTAAAACTATGTGATATCCCCAAAAACAACACACATCCCTATGGTAGGATATTGTTCCACATTGACCTATTTTACTTCATAGAATTAGCAATATCATTTTGGATTTATGTGTGATATTCTAGCACATTCGTGGAAAGGGTGGGAAATAAAAGACACATGCTACTTTCGAATTACTGAAAGAAGAGTTGATGTTGAAAGACATAGATTGGAATTTTCCCACTTTGATTAACACCCTACACCCTACAACTCATGCTACCACCATGTCACTTGGGATTTGATGTAGCAATAGGTCAAAGAAATTTTCCAACCAAAGAGAAGGGTCACATAAGTTAACGTCAATGGCCTTTTGTGTCCATAAATTGAATTGAATTAGGGGAGAGACACTAGTAATGGTGCAACCTATTTTGTGTGACTTGTTTCTCCATGTTCCCAATCACTTTAGACTTGCAATTTTTATCACGTATACTTTGGTGTGTTCCCTAGCTTTCCATTTCATCTCGAGGTGCAATGAATTAAAAAAGGTGTCATGTCAGCCATGAAGTTACAAGTTGTCCAAAATAGTTTATTTTTATACTGAGACCAATGAATGAACATTGAGTGGGAGAGAAATTTGAACTTGGCATGAGGTGAATGTGACTTAAAATGAGATTTAAAAAATTTGAAAATATTAATTTTATTTCAAAATGTAGAAAGAATTTTTTGTAATAATTTTTTTAAAAATATGTACATATTGGGAATGACATGATAGTGACATAATAATGAGTTACACATAAAAACACTTTTATGAACCACTTATGAAAATGAATTTTTCAAAATATAGATTTAAATTCATCCAAGATTGGGGTACACTCGAGTGCGCACCACTTCCTATCTCCATTACTGATCCTCACTCCACTGTTGCCTCCTCTGCCAAGATTGGGGTCCACTTGCACCACTTGTGATCCGGATTTTATGAGCAGAACGAAATGAATACAGATTATTAACAGGTGCTTAACACAAAAATAATAGAGATACAGTAAAACTGGTTTACTATTCAATAACGAATAAGCTGAAACTGTAAAATGCAGCGGAAACAAGCTTGCTAGAATGGTGGCGGCTTATCTCTAGGAAGAGATGTGACGACTGTGCGCATTCACAAGAAGAAGATTCTAATGAGGCTTTGAAGACCTTGTTGCAATAAACAAGAATGTAAAAAACCCTAGACATCCAAAAACCTAACCCTAGGAGAAGAAGTGCCAAAAGTCATGTGGGCCTCGTTTGGGTAAGTTAGTACATCAACTTCCTGGGGTCGTAACTTTTGCATACAATATTTGTTTTAGGCGTGTGATATACCGTTGGAAAGGTATCATTGAGGAGATTCATTTTGGGGGCTCAAATATGCCTTTGTCTATCATTGACAAGATCGATCCCAAAAAACCTTCATTTAGGCCCTCAAAATGGCCCCGAAAGTTACAACTGCTAAAAATAGTAAATTGCCAAAATTGTCATAAAACTGTTTTGAGCCAGTTGGAAAAGGTGGGTGGCCACCGATATCCATACGTATCAATCCTCCCTCCTTAGGAAGGAATGGTCTCTATTGCGTTGAGCTCCCCCATCAGATGAGGAAATTTCTGTTGAATTTGGCCTCGGGTGAGCCACTTACCTTGGTGCAGGAGTTGCCCTGCTTTGACGACTCGATAAAGTTGGATCCTTTGTTGTCGAGTGCCCTTGATCTATGTGTCCACAATCTGATCATTGGATTCCTGTTGTATGTAGTCAGGGTTGAGTTCTATTGGTGTCAGTTGTTCTTCTACTTCTAAGGTGTCCAATAATGGTGGGAAATAAGGGCGAAGGAGATCCACGTTGAACACTGGGTGCAGGCCGAGGAAAGGAAGAATTTTGAGCTCAAAATCATTTTCCCCCATGGCCTTAGTGATAGTGTATGGACCATAATGGAGTGGGCGAAGCTTTCGATGGGGTCTTGTAAGGCATTCTTTCTGCAATTGCAACCAAACTTTGTCACCCACCTAAAACTTATGTGGCACCTGATGTTGATCATGGCATTGTTTATACTTGTCATTGGACTTCTATAGGATATCCTGAACCTGTTGGTGGATGTGCTGGATCCGCTCAATGAACCAGGTTGCTTTGTTAGCTTCAGTTGGAGCAGAAGATGATTCGGTCGAGGTGACTGCAAGGGGAAGTGCAACATCTATGGGACCCAATGGTTGGAATCCCAACCCCACCTGAAAATGGTTGTGGCCAGTTGAGCTATGCAGAGCTCAGTTGTAGCTATGTTGGACATAGGGAAGGCTCTCATCCCAGGTGCGAGGGTTCTTTGAATTATACATGCGAAGGATATGCACAATCATTCAATTTACAACCTCGGTTTGGCCATCTGTCTGGGGGTGGAAGGCCGTGGATTTGGTGAACTTGGTGTCCAGCAGTAACCAGAGGCTCGACCAGAATGTGCTGAGAAATCAAATATCTCGATTTGAGACAATGGTTTGTGGGATTCCAAAATGTACCCAGACTCGTTCAAAGAAGATCTTGGCAGTGGCCTCTGCTGTGATGCTCTTCTTGCAGGAAACTAGAATCACCATCTTAGAAAAGCGATCAACAACCACAAAAACACAGTCATTTCCCCGCTTGGTGCACAGGAGGCCCGAAATGTAGTCTATTGAGATGGATTCCCATGGCCTGTCAGGAGTAGGAAGAGGGATTTACAGGCCCTGTTTCTTAATGGTCGGTTTGGCAATAGCGCAAGCAGTGCAGGACCTGATATACTTGCTAACCTCCTGTCAAAGTTTCGGCCAGTAGAAATATTTTTGTAGCATCGCCACTGTCTTTTCGACACCAAAGTATCCTGCCACCCGACTATAGTGGGCTTCCCAGATCAGCTTCGCTCGCTCACCTGATGGAACACAGATATGGCCCAGACGACACAACAACCTATCCTGAAGATGGAAATTATTGACAACGACGTTTGCACCCAACATTTGGTAGGTGGTGGAAAAGTCAGGGTCTATCTCATAGAGTTGAGGCCATCCAGATGTCTCATGGCCGCAAGATTCTAGTGTTAGAATATGAAATATTGTGTGCTCATTTTACCATTGACAATACCCTTGTCACCCAACCATAGGAAGAAGCCACCCTCCGAGCACCTTAACCTTGATAGAGAATCACTCAGGAAGAAAACCCTAGGCTAGATAGCCAAAAAAAGGGTAGTGCACCTTTCCCCAAGGATAGCGCATCACAAAGAGTTGATCAGATAGTCCAAACCCTTGCCAAGAGATAGTCCAAGCATAGCTGCTAGCTGCAGGAGCTGCAACGACAGCTCTCCTCCAAACCTACGCACAAGACTGCAACTGCACTGCGTAGAATTAGCTCTCTGCAACTACTGAGATGTGTCAAATGAGAGATTTGCACCCTGTATTTATAGTGGTTCTGGCAGACTTACTAGAGCCGACTTCTCCTTCTGGGTACCTGTCTGTTCAATATATATTAATTCTTCTGGCCGACTTCTTCTCTTGGAGGCTAATAACCTAATACATATTATCTTCTTGAGCCGACAAGTCTTCTACGGTTATTAGCCAACTCATTAGGGTTTATCTTGCTTCCCAGAGTCTTCTATTCTCGTTAAGTTCACACATAGAGGTAAATATCTCCTGTAGCTACCATAATATCAACACTCCCTCCTAGCTAGGGAGGTATTACAGGTAATGGTCTTGAGCAAAAAAATATACCATTCACTCGGTAGCATCAACATAGTTGTATAGACTAGATCATGACTAGATCATGAGCACCATCATCATCATCAATGTCATCAGTTGCATCATCTCTCAAAACCATACTCTATCTGAGTAATCAGACATGGTGCTCACTCCACAGAGTGATACAAGAGCCATTCTTCTAGTCTAGAAGAGTAAATGCTTTGAACCATTTTCCGTCTGGAAAATATTTGTTCATCATTCATATGGCTGATGATTATCTCCAATAAACTACTAATAATCTTCAATACAATCAAAACAAAAATAGAACACAATTGTGTCTATCCATAGTAGTACATAACTACAATCCAATGGTACACTACCACACCAAGTAACACACAAGTACTTGATCAACAACGTATAGTCACGAACAATGGAACGTATCCACCACAGTAGTATACATCTATTTTCATACAATCTTCATAACAATCATCTGATACCAACCTGCACAGAAACAATGTTATGATATAAACTGAATCATCTAGGCCAATCTTTCACTCACGTCTGTGAGATATGAAAGAATATCTTCCCTCGGAGTAGAACAATGAGATATCTGGACTATTCTTCTCAAGCAAGGAAGAATAATTGTCATGTCTTCTAAACCTGGACCATTCCCCACCCTGAGCTATTCTTCCTACAGTAATCAAAGTGCACCCTGGAGAGAATGTATAAACCCTAAGGAATGCCTGTCCCTGATTGCTGAGCCTGGACCATTCCTCACCCTGGGCCATTCCTCCTACACTAATCAAAGTGCACCCTGGAGAGAATGTATAAACCCTAAGGAATGACTGTCCAGGCCATTTCCTCTATTAACCACAAGAGGAAAATATTGTCCTGTATCAACCTCCAAAACAAACCATTCCTCATGTTAACCACAATGAGAAATCGTTGTCCAGCGAGGTGGGACAGTCTTCTTAAGTAACCCTCAAGAAGAGAGACTGCCCTAGACCACTCCCCATGTTAACCACAATGGGAAGTCGTTGTTTGTGATACATCAACAATCTAGACCATTTCCCATGTTAACCACAATGGGAAGTCGTTGTCCTTCATAAATCTCAATCCACTTTCCGAATAGGAAAGCATCTATCCAAGATGGACTATTTTTCAATATTGAAAGTGAATGTCTTCAATAATATTTTCAGTTCTCCCTCCCAACCTGGGATTCATCTCTTCCTTTTTCAATAAGAAAGTTGTTTCCACAAGCTCCATCTTGAGTATGCAAACTCTTTCATCTTGGATAGAAGCTTTACCAAAATGTTTGCTTATCTGCTCATCTATGGAGATATGTATTGGAGAACCATTTTCTCCTTTCTGGACTTCATCACGGATAATGTAATGCTTGATTTCAAATGCACTTTAGTCTGGAACACTGTGAAGGCTTTATGTAGCTCTGAACAATAGAGTATATCATAGTTGGAAAAATGGAACATATCCATGTAGCACTTCTTCTGTCATCATGAGATCTGATCTATTGAGTAATCATCTTGATGTTATAGGAAATCTTCACCATGCTTCTGCTGTGCACTGGAGGTTCTCCACCAAGTTATATTATTCTATCTGCATTCAAGGGTCTCTTTCTGGTATGCCTCAAAGTCTTGGGATTTCTCTTCATACACTCTTTATTCAATTTCTATGGAGAACATTCTTTGTATTCATCTGATGTAGAACTCCAACTTATGGATGTTGCAGATGATATAATGACTCATGTAGAGATAAGTTTGGTTTACTGGAACAAGTAATCATCATAGTCTTCTCCCTCCATCTGGGAGAACCTCTAGTTTTGGATCTCACAATGCTTTCATTCATAAGTCTTCCATACACTGTTCTTCATCACAACTTTTAGTTCCTCTGCTTGATTGCTTTTATTGAGTTTACATCAGGCTGACAATCTTGTGATTCTTGATGCAATGACTCGTTGTTCTGGATTCTCTTTCTTTCTTGGAATATTTATGTGTTTCTTTAGTTCTCAAGTCCATGGAGTTTCTTATAGATTACATTCCCTAAAGATTCCATCATAGGATCACGGATGTGGATGAACAACCAGGAATACTTTAAGGCTTCTCTTTGAAGAATACGTATTGTCTTTCATGGCTGCTATCATGGATATATACTTCATCATCTTCAATGGATCATAGGATTAGCTCCCTCCTAATCCTTGCTTCATGTATGAGTGCATATAATTGTCTCCCTCCGTATAACAGAGTCCACGCTTCCATCTGCATCCTTATTGTCTTCTGCAATATATAATTGGATTTCTTGTCTAACAAAGTCCACTCTTTCATCTTGTTGTCTTCTACAAAACGTCATAAGTCTTTTTCCAATTTCCTCTCGATTGTTGATTTCTTTCTGTCTTTGCTTCTTCTAAGTCTCTTCATGATTGATTCGACTTATCTTGCAATAACTTCCACATGATTTGTATTTCATCCTTTCATGTGTATTATCTAATGACATCCATTCTTATCTTGTTGTTCTTCCATAGGTATAGCTCTTATTGGAACACATTATCTTCCAAGAGATAGATATACAAGATATGTACAGAGACGATGCAAACAAGATATGTACAAGAAAGAAGAAGAGTTTTGTTACCTTTAGAAGAAGAAGTCTCTTCCATCCTGCTTAGTCTTCTTTGTAGGTTCCTTTTCTTCGGTAATTGGTGCTTCGTGTTTCTCCTTCCTTTTCTTTAGCTCGAGACAATGATTCTTGTAGTGACCATACTTTCGACAGTTGAAGCATTATACTTCTAAAATATCTTTCTCTTGATTTGGCTTCCTCCTTGAACCAAACTTCCTTTGTTCCTGAAGTTCTTGAATCTTGTTGTGAAGGCTTGATCATCGTACTTCTTTTGGGGTTTCTCTTTTGCACTGATCCTTGATTCTTCTTGAGCACAACAATTCCAAAGTTCTTCAAATGTCGGATACTCCTTTCTTGTGTTCATGCTTGCGGCAAATGCATCCCAGGTCTTGGGAAGACCATTGAGTACTATGTTTACCAACTCCTTTTCTGAGATGATCTCTTCAATATCTTTCATTTGATCTCCTAACTAAGAGATTCTCACAAAATATGATGTTATGCTATCCTCATCATTCATCTTCATGTCACGGAGTTCATTCTTCAGACTCATAACTTGTCCAATGTTTCTGACCAAGAAGAGATTTGTTAGGATCGTACATCTTCTTCGATGAGTCAAGATGGGAGATGTAGGGTATCAAGTGGTCTTTTATAGATTCCACTATGATACTCATAACATTAATATCACTGTCTTTGAACTTCTCCATAGCTGCAACGTTCTGCAGTTCCTTCTCTTTTTCTTCTTCAAACTCTGGCTTCACGATCTTTCCTTTCACAATATCCAACACTTTATTCTTGGCAAGGATGAGGTCAATCCTTGTCTTCCACGCTCTAAAGCTAGAGGCTCCATCTAACTTGTTCTTTGACTTCATAGAATAAGTCATGGCTACTTTGACCTGGTCAAACCCTAGATTTGACCACAAACTCAAACTTGAATTATTGGCTTGCTGAGAATACCAAGAGATGTGCTAGGCTAGGGCACACTGATCTGTGTAGAGATTAGGTCAATCTCTTCACTTAAGGTGCCTCAACGAGAGGATTAGGGTTTCTGCAACTGCTCCTGCTAGTAACCCTAGCGGCAGTGTCTTGGAAGTTGCTTCTGCTAGTAACCCTAGCGACAGTTCCTCAACGAGCTCAATATCCTAGCGGCTATGTTTCCTTCCAGCATTTAGACTGAATGAAGGAGGTGTGGGCCCATAACCTGTTAGAATATGAAATGTTGTGTGTTTTTTTTACCATTGACAATACCCTTGTCACCCAACCATAGGACGAAGCCACCCTCCGAGCACCTTAACCTTGACAGAGAATCACTCCGGAAGAAAACCCTAGGCTAGATAGCCAAACAAAGGGTAGCACACCTTTCCCCAAGGATAGCGCATCACAAAGAGCTGATCAGATAGTCCAAACCCTAGCCAAGAGATAGTCCAAGCGTATCTACTAGCTACAGGAGCTGCAATGGAAGCTCTCCTCCAAACCTGTGCACAAGACTACAACTACACTGCGCAGAACTGGCTGTCTGCAACTGCTGAAATGTGTCAAATGAGAGACTGGCACCCTGTATTTATAGTGGTTCTAGCAGACTTACTAGGGCCGACTTCTCCTTCTGGGTACCTGTTTGTTCAGTATATATTAATTCTTTTAGCCGACTTCTTCTCCTGGAGGCTAATAACCTAATACATATTATCTTCTTGAGCCGACAAGTCTTGTAGGGTTATTAGCCAACTCATTAGGGTTTATCTTGCTTCCTAGAGTCTTCTATTCTCGTCAGGTTCACACATGGAGCTAAATACCTCCCGCAAAGACCATAATATGAACATCTAGCACCATGGTGAGTGCCGCAACTGGCGGTCTGCTAAGGCAATCAACAACGCAATTGGTGCTTCATGTTTTATACTTGATGTTGAGGTGGAATTGCTGCAAGTATTGATCCGAAGTCGGATCCAGAAGCCTGATAGGGCTTGAAATATGCTCAAACATGAAAGTGCTTGAAATGTGATGAAACTTGTGCCATTGCGTCCGTCTCGTCTTCCTGATTCTGGTGGTATATTTACTTTGTCAAACGGGCTCCGTATGGAGAAGATATCGCGTTCTGTCCGAAAAGTCAAACAAGCAAAAAAAAAATTGTTGACTGTGCAGTCCGTACAGTTTGTACGGACGCTGACGTGGAAAGTCCATACAGCGACACATGGCAGGTCCATACAACGACACGTGGCGGCTCCAGGGAGTGACACATGGCATGCAGATTTGGTCGATTTGGCATACGGTTGGACGTGTCACCACTGAAAGGGTGACACGTGGCATGGGGTGACGTCAGCAGCTGACGTGGCAGGATGACAGAGCAGTACGACAGGGTGACGCGGCAGTGACGCATGGCAGTACGGCAGATGACGCAACAGTTGATGTGGCAGGCACGTGGGCCAATCAGAGTTTGACACGTGTCAGGTTGTGGTTGGTTGGTAAGGTGCCACGTGGCCCAGTCAAGAGCTGCCACATGGCACCGTATGATTGGTTGTTGGTTTATTGTTATATAAAATTTGGTTATTGGCATGGCCGGGGGTCGAACCCGCGACCTCCGGTGGGCGAAAGGACTAGGAAAGTCGGGCTAGCCAGCCCGTTGATGGATGGTACTTGTTATACAAATGACATTAAATGTATTTGAATTCGTTTCAAAGTTTCAACTGCGGGGAAAAGGGATGGGGCTTAGCCCCAGCCCACGGTCCAACGCTACACAACATATAACCACGACCTTACCACACGGCGGAACCGGGAGCACGAGGTTATGTCACACACACGGTGGTTGGATTCGTTAGCTCGCAGGTCCTATGGGTGTGCCAATAGAACCAGGGGCCAGCCCTATATGCGCGGGGGAGTTAAGGCCACAGTCCTATGTTTATGCGCCGAAAACCAGGGGTTAGCGCCGGAGAAAAGGGGCCAGCACGTGAGCGCTCGGCCACATGGCTGACTCATGTGACCATGCTGGAGGGTGCGCGCCCAGGGCTCGGGGGCTGCGCCTGATTTGGCCCAATAAACTATATAAAAGTGGGTTTTTTAAACAGAATGTGATTTTTTTTTATTAAATTTGCCTATTATTAGTAGATTCTCTCCATTTTTGGGGGATATTGGGCATTTTTGGAGGCCAAATTCTTGGAGGAAGTTGGAGCTGAGCAACCAACTTCAAGGCTATATAAACCAGGCTTGTTTGAGGCCATTAGGGAGCAGTCAGAGCAGGGTTATGCTGAGGAAAAGCCAAGCCAAAGTCAGTTTGATGCAAAGAAGCTTTTGAGGTGGAAATGTTGTCGGATCATTTCTGGGAGCTCCGGATGTCCGTTTTGCGTGTTGTTTTCTTTGCAGGGTTCTAGAGATTTGGGAGAACATGACCAGATCAGTCTTGTAGCCTTTTGGCATTGCAGCGATGTACTTTTGAGCATTTGAACAGAAATAAAGAAGCCTCCCCCACAGAGACAAAGGCCCGGAGACGTAGGCAAAGTTGTGCCGAACTCCGTTATCAATTTGCGTGTTATGGTTTGTTGTTTATTCTTTCATTTCAGATCTACAAATGTGTATATGGATGTTATAATTCCTCTTATTTCCTCATTCTTTCACTAAGTTTCTTGAATGGTTAATTAACGCATGCAAAATTAAAACTCAACCATAGTCATTTAAAAGATCCTACGGATCAAGTGGTATCAGAGCTAGTTGACATTTGGATTTGAGTTTTGCATGTTAACCAAGGAAAAGCTACAGCGTGGTGAAGGCAAGCTTGTTGCAGAAAATCCATTGATTGGATTGAGAAAAAGAGCTTCTCACAGTGAGAAGATGGCATCGGAAGAAGGGATTTCTCAATATGAGAAAGAGTTCCGGAAAACATTCCATGCTATGTCAGAGATGGTGACAGTTTTGTATGAAGATTATTTGGAACGGAAACGACCAGTTTTGGGTAATTCTTCAAAAGGAAAAAGTGAAGAGGAAGAGGACCATCCTCACATTCCTCCTTCACCTCCATCAACACCTCCTTCTTCTCCTTCTTCTTCAAGTTCAAGTTCTAAATCTAATGAGAAGAAAAATGTTCATAAGCATAAACATGAAATGCCATTGTTAAAACTTGATGTAAAATTTGAGTTGCCCATATATGATGGTGAAGTAAATGAAGAAAAACTTGATAACTGGATCAGGTAGATGGAGGTATACTACAGTGTGCAGCAGATCAAGGAAGAGGCCACACAAATTAAGTTGGCATCTTTGAGACTTGTAGGTACAGCTCTTATCTGGTGGCAAAGCAAGCTGTAAAAAGGAACACAAGATGTGGGTAATGTATTTCCATCATGGAAGAATTTCATTTCTGCACTTAGGAAACAATTTTATCCTTTGGGTTATAAAGAAAAAGCAATAATTGAATGGCAATCTTTAAAGCTAAGAAAAGGACAAACAGTGCAAGAATACACCGATGGATTTAGAAAAATGGCATTAATGTTAGACATTCCTTTGCAAACACAAGAAACCCTTATGAAGTATATAGGAGGTTTGCCTGCGCATATTAGAAACACTGTTTTCAT
>ML803816.1:50671-75142 GCA_009831015.1 Picea engelmannii | reverse complement strand
TGGCATTAATGTTAGACATTCCTTTGCAAACACAAGAAACCCTTATGAAGTATATAGGAGGTTTGCCTGCGCATATTAGAAACACTGTTTTCATGTTTGGACCCACTAACCTTGATGAGGTTTCTGTTCAAGCTACATATATTTAAGCAGGGAAAGCAGGTGTGTCAGGGGAATCGTCGTCTTAGAGGAAAGATGAAAAGAGGAAAATGCATGGCAATGGAAAGAATACAAATGCTGTGACAAAGAAGGAAGGAAAGCCCTCTTGCAAGCATTGCAAGAAAGAGGGACATGATGAGGACAAATGTTGGTAGTTGCATCCCGAGAAGAGACCAAAATGGTTCAAAGAAAAGAAGGGAACGCAAGCAGTGGCAACAACGACATCAAAACCCTTAGAATTGGGATCGGATTCAGGTGATGAGTCTAAGATTTCATTGGTTGGTATGACAGGTAAATTTGGTGAAGAGATTGATTGTAGAAGCAAGTTGTTTCATATAAGGGTAATCATGCGACACACTAAGATAGATACATTAATCGACAATGGATCTCAATCTAATCTAATCTCAGAAGAATTGGTTAAGAAATTGGGATTAAAAACACAAACTCATCATAAGCCTTACACACTTAAATGGATAAGCAATCATCATCAAATGCACATAACAAAGCAGTGCACAATCAAATTTGCAATTTCATCTAAGTATGTGGATGAAGTAATTTGTGATGTTGTGTCGTTAAAAGAATGTGGAATGGTCTTAGGAAGTCTGTATTTATATGATCGTAAGGAAATCTTCTACAGAACAAAGAATCAATATCAATTCACTAAGGCAGGTCATGATTATGTGGTGCATGCTCATCATGTTAAAGCAAGTAAAATACTTCAAACAATGGAACAATTAATGAAGGCAGTGCAAGTAAGCAACAAACCACTAATTGTTTCCAATGAAGTCATTGATCTTAAGCAAGAACAAGACATGGTTGTTGAATGGAAAATCAATCATAAGTTGCTTCAAGATAAGCTCATGTCGTGCAAATACTTCAAGTATATCAGTTCATTTGCAGTTGTCTTTTTGATGTTGTTATTAGCAATGTTTTCTACATGGATGATAGTGGCTTCAGTAAGATGTAACAAGGTTCAAATGGCTAACAATATACTATCAGTTGTCATGATTGTGTTACAGTTGATCTTGATGAGACAGGTGCACAGGACAGAATTCAGAGATAGAGAGCAAGCTGGGTTACCTATCCCGAGCTTGTTGACTGGTCAGTAACCTTTTGGGGACCAAAAGGTCTTTTTGTGGGGAGGTGTGATTCGAAATCGGATCCAGAAGCCTGATAGGGCTTGAAAAATGATCAAAAATGAAAGTGCTCAGAATGCGATGAAACCTATGCCATTGCGTCCGTCTCATCTTCCTGATTCCGGTGGTATATTTACTTTGTCAAACGGGCTCTGTATGGAGAAGATATCACATTCTGTCCGAAAAGTCAAACAGGCAAAAAAATTTTTGTTGACTGTGCAGTCCGTACAGTCTGTACGGACGTCGACGTGGCAGGTCCGTACAACGACACGTGGCAGGTCCATACAACGACATGTGGAGGCTCCAGGGAGTGACACGTGGCATGAAGATTTGGTTGATTTGGCGTACGGTTGGACGTGTCACCACTGAAAGGGTGACACGTGGCACGGGGTGACGTCAGCAACTGACGTGGCAGGCTGACAGAGCAGTACGGCAGGATGACGCGGCAGTGACGCGTGGCAGTATGGCATATGATGCGGCAGTTGATGTGGCAGGCACATGGGCCAACCAGAGTTTGACACGTGTCAGGTTGTGGTTGGTTGGTAAGGTGCCACATGGCCCAGTCAAGGGCTTCCACGTGGCACCGTATGATTGGTTGTTGGTTTATTGTTATATAAAATTGGGTTATTGGCATGGCCGGGGGTCGAACCCGCGACCTCCGGTGGGCGAAAGGACTAGGAAAGCCGGGCTAGCCAGCCCGCCGGTGGATGGTACTTGTTATACAAACGACATTAAATGTATTTGAATTTGTTTCAAAGTTTCAACCACGGGGAAAAGGGCCAGGGCTTAGCCCCAGCCCACGGTCCAACGCTACACAACATATAACCATGACCTTACCACATGGCAGAACTGGGAGCGCGGGGTTTCGTCACATACGCGGTGGTTGGATTCGTTAGCTCGCGGGTCCTATGGGTGTGCCAACAAAACCAGGGGCCAGCCCTATATGCGCGGGGGAGTTAAGGCCACAGTGCTATGTTTATGCGCCGAAAACCAGGGGTTAGCACCGGAGAAAAGGGGCCAGCGCGTGAGCGCTCGGCCACATGGTTGACTCATGTGACCATGCCGGAGGGTGCACGCCTAGGGCTCAGGGGCTGCGCCCGATTTGGCCCAATAAACTATATAAAAGTGGGTTTTTAAAACAGAATGTGGTTTTTTTAAATTAAATATGCCTATTATTAGCAGATTCTCTCCATTTTGGGGGGATATTGGGCATTTTTGGAGGCCAAATTCTTGGAGGAAGTTGGAGCTGAGCAACCAACTTCAAGGCTATATAAACCAGGCCTGTTTGAGGCCATTAGGGAGCATTCATAGCAGAGTTATGCTGAGGAAAAGCCAAGCCAAAGTTAGTTTGATGCAGAAAAGCTTTTGAGGTGGAAACGTTGTTGGATCATTTCTGGGAGCTTCGGACGTCCGTTTTGCGTGTCGTTTTCTTTGCAGGGTTCTAGAGATTTGGGAGAACATGACCAGATCAGTATTGTAGCCTTTTGGCATTGTAGCGATGTACTTTTGAGAATTTGAACAGAAATAAAGAAGCCTCCCCCACAGAGACAAAGGCCCGGAGACGTAGGCAAAGTTGTGCCGAACTCCATTATCAATCTGCGTGTTATGGTTTGCTGTTTATTCTTTCATTTCAGATCTGCAAATGTGTATATGGCTGTTATAATTCCTCTTCTTTCCTCATTCTTTCACTAAGTTTCTCGAATGGTTAATTAATGTATGCAAAATTAAAACTCAACCATAGTCATTTAAAAGATCCTACGGATCAAGTATGTGGACCACTTTTGATGGTGGTCATTCTAAAATTTTCCCTGTGTCTGCATGAACTGCAGTGGCTTATGATCAGTGTGGATGATTGTCTCCTTCCCAAGAATGTAATGTCTCCACTGGCAGCAGGCTTGCACAATGGAGTACATTTCTTTGTCGTAAGTAGGGTACTTACGGACAGTATCTGACAGTGTCTCATTGTGATAGGCCACAGGGTGGTTGTGCTGAGTGAGAACGACACCCACAGCATAGTCTGAAGCATCTGTCTCAATCTCAAAGGGATGTTGCAGGTCTGGTAGTGAAAGTACTGGGGCTGAGCACAAGCGCTACTTCAAATCATCGAATGCTTATTGTTGGGACTAGCTCCATGCAAATTTTGCCTTACCGCCACCCCTATTTATTTGGTTGAGGGCCAATGCAATATGGGAGAATCCCAACATGAACCTGCGGTAGAAATTGTCAAGGCCTAGGAAGCTCCGAAGCTCAGTGAGTGTTGTTGGGGCTAGCCAATCATGGATGACTTGGATCTTGGATGGATCCACATGCACACCATGTCGATCAATGATGTAGCCCAGGTAATGGACCTTGTCCTTGCCGAAGGATCATTTTTCCAAGTTGGTGTATAGATTCTACTGCCGCAGAGTGTGCGGAACCTGCTGAATATGCTGCAAGTGTTCGGCCCAAGTCTTGTTGTAAATTAGAATGTCATCCAGATACACCACTACAAAATTATTGGTGAATGGTCGCAGGATATCAACCATCATTCTCATGAAAGTTGATGGAGCATTTGTCAAACCAAAGGGCATGACCAACCACTCAAAAAGGCCTTCCTTTGACTTGAAGATGGTCTTCCATACATTTGTCTATTCTATCGGGACCTGGTGGTAGCCAGACTTCATATCAATCTTACTGAAGTATTTGGCCCTCGTGAGTTGATCAAGGAGGTCATCGATTCGGGGAATCGGGTACTGGTTTCTGACTATGATTTTATTCAGAGCCCGGTAGTCAATACAGAGTCGCCAAGTTCCATCTTTCTTCTGTACCAACATGATTGGGCTCCTAGAAGGTGATGAGCTGGGACAGATGTGCCCCTTGTGGAGCAGCTCTTGGATTTGTCGCTTGATCTCCTCATTCTCTAATAAAGAGCGGTGATAGACTGGCCCATTAGGTAGTGGTGCACCAGGGGTCAGATCAATGGGGTGCTTGACATGGCAGTGTAGAGGTACCCCTGTAGGTGAGGAGAAGATATCCGAGTATTATTCCACAACCTTATCTACTTGCTTCTGCTGTGTGGAGAGGTCGACTGCAGAGACCCTAGATGTGGTTGTGATCTTTCACTTATTCTGAGAGCGAATCATGAAGAAGAAAAACTTCTTCGTCTGAGAGATGACCTTCCTGCATTTCTTAGCAGAGATCAAGGAAATAGCACTAGGTGGGACCGCCTCAGTTATCCGGTACAATTTCTTGTTCAAAGTAATAATAACACTACAAGGCCTAGACTCATATACAACATGACATTTCCATAAATAAGGTTGGCCCAAAAGAACATCACAAACTTCAAGAGGAGCAACATCACACAATACCTCATCTTTGAAGGGCTTGATGTCGTATGACAGTCGGCAATGTTGGCTGACGTGGAGATCGCTTCCTTAGCGGAGCCATCCGATGGTGTAGGGTTGTGGGTGCGGTGTTGTTGGCAGGGCCAACCACTTGACAACCTCTGCTGAGATGAGGTTCTTCTGGCTACCGCTATCAACGATGAAGTGCAGAGGGGTTCCTTTTACCCACATCTGTGAATGGAAGAGGCGCTCTCCTTATTCTGGCTCGTCTAGTTCACCAGTCTGGAGCTTGGTGGTAGCAACAATGGCACTGGGTTCTGCGTCAATGATCTGTCTTCCCCTTTCTAGTTCTGGCTCAGAGTCAGAATCCACATTTGATTTAGAGGCTTTCACTTCGGCCACCAGGGACTGCTTTGAGTGACAATCAACAGTGTTATGCCACGGGCTCTTATGGAAGTCGCACCACTTCCCAGTATCTTTCTTTGTCTTTCCAGTGTCCTTCTTTGCTTGTGGCTTGGACTGGTTGTCCTGATACTGTCCATATTTGCTCTGTCCTTTGTTCTATGGGTTGGGGCCGCCCTTTCCTAGCTTTTGTTGTGAGGGGTTCCCAGGCCCAAATTGTTGTGTCTTTTGTTTGATCTTCTGCTCGATTTTGACAACATATCGATAGGCTGCGCCCAAGGATGAGATGTCCATAAATTCCATTTCAGTCTGGATGTATCTATGCAGAGCACTGCGATACTTGAGCACCAGATGTCGCTCTGAATCTTTGATACCTAGCTTGGTGATCAAGGTATGGAAGATATTTGTGAAATCTGGCATTGCTTGGTCTCTTTCTTGCCGTGGTGTGGTCCATTTGGTATACAGGTCGTCATAACTTCCGACAGGGTAGTATTGTTCCTTAATAACATCCCTAAAGGATTCCCAGGTGGTCATGATTGAAAATAATGAGGTTTCCTTTGTTTCCTTTTGCTCACAGAAAGTTTCCCACCAATCTTTGACATGGGTAATGGCTTTGAGGAGCACAAAAGTAATCTTTTCTCTATTCGAAAAGTTATGGACATAAAAATAACCTTCTAGTAGATTCAACCACTTGTCTACAACATGTGCGTCTATCTGAACTTCAAATATAGGAATATAGAAGTTTATTTGTACCTTGAAGGGGGCGGCACCTCCGTTCGAAAAAGATGCGTCACCTGTTGGTAGCCACCGAAGGATTTGCGCGAAACTATCCATCATCTCGTTCCTCTGTTGCGTGAGGGCTTCCTCAATCAACAGTTTGAAAGGATCTCCTGTCCCATCATCTTTCTTTTATCCTGCCATGAGAGGTTGCTTGGGCGTGTGAGAGCTTCTGTCCTCAAGAGAAACAAGCTCAAGACCCAACTCTTTGTACTCCGACCTCATTGGGGACATGCATTAAGACGACAAGGAGCAGACCGCTCTGATACCACTGATTCGGATTTTATGAGCAGAACGAAATGAATACAGATTATTAACAGGTGCTTAACACAAAAATAACAAAGATACAGTAAAACTGGTTTTCTATTCAATAACGAAATAAGCTGAAACTGTAAAATGCAGCGGAAACAAGCTTGCTAGAATGGTGGTGGCTTATCTCTGAGAAGAGATGTGACGGTTGTGCGCATTCGCAAGAAGAAGATTCCAATGAGGATCGAAAGGCATTTTTACAATAAACAAGAATGCCAAAAATCCTATACATCCAAAAACCTAACCCTAGGAGATGAAGCGCCAAAAGTCATGTGGGCCCCATTTGGGTAAGTTAGTACATCAACTTCCCGAGGTCGTAACTTTTGCATATGATCTTCGTTTTAGGCGTGTGATAGCCCGTTGGAAAGGTATCATCGAAGATATTCGTTTTGGGGGCTCAATTGTTCCTTTAGCTATCGTTGAGAAGCTCGATCCCGAAAAACCTTCATTTAGGCCCTCAAAATGGCCCCGGAAGTTAAAACAGCTAAAAATAGTAAATTGCCAAAATTGTCAAAAAAATTGTTTTGAGCCAGTTGGAAAAGGTGGATGGCCGCCGATATCCATATGGATCAACTTGTTATCTCCATTATTGATCCTCACTCCACTATTGCCTCCTCTTCCCTATGACAGGGAGGAGGGATTAGATAGGGAGGAGAAAAACCCTCATCCAATCTAATCACCCCTTGTCTTTCACATCCTAAGGATTGGATGAGTGTTTTTTGAAACACACTATGGCTCATGCGAAACATGCTACAACTCATGTCAGCGGTGGTATGAGTGATAGCATGTTTTGGTAAAGTGGATAAGGATCGCATCCATGGTTTCACTTATGTTCTTGTTTGTATTTTCCATTGGTTGCATTGAAACCACTTGCAATGTGACATGTAAAAATGTGATTGGACACTCTAATAATAATTTTCATTCATCCAATATTAATGGTATGAAAGTTGTTTAGCAAATTGCAAACATATGTATTTATGGAATTTATAAAAATTATCCAACTTTTTATAATTTATTACAAATTCTTCTTATTAATATAGTGTATAATAATAAATTATTTGTAATTATTAATAATTTATTATTGAAAATGATCAATTTTTCAAAAATATATATATATATATATATATATATATATATATATATATATATATATATATAATTTAAAATTTAAGCTTCCATATAACTTTAAAGTCCTTGTCCTAATTATTCATTGTTATACCAAAATATATGTTGAGAAAATCAAATACCCATATGCGCCTTCACATGGAATTCTCCATAGTACTTGGGTGACCCCTATGATTTGTTTTCAATGCATTCAACTTCACTTTTACATGCCATCTTCTAATAATGGTGATTGAGGTTGATACTCTAAGTTGGTGATAGAGAGCGATACTCTAAGTTGTATTCATTTTCTCCTTGGTCTACAAAGAATCTTCAATGATGAGTATGCATATCTTCATTTAGAACTGTGATTTTCTCTACAATGATTTTCAAGACTAAAAATTCAAAGTTAAGAGCCATTTTGTAACAATACCTATTAGTTTCTAAAACCAATAAACCTTTAATGAATTCGGATTAACATTATACACCACATAACATTTAACATTATATGTATTGAAAAATATATACATTATATTTGTTGAAATATAACAATTAACATTGTATATACTATGATATATCTGATTGACGAAATCAAAAGAATTAATATTATAGATGTTGACATATACCCTATTAATGTTATATTGTTAGAATAAAAAATTAATGTATACATTGGAAGATATACACTTCGATTTCAATACCACCTAATCAAAAGACACGATATATATCCCATATATTATATAGAATTATCCCATATATTTTATATTTATGTATACATCATTTGTGCTTCAAATTAGATAATATATATTCCACCGATAGAATTTGACGCCTTTTTATTAGAAATTTAATAGTATTTTGACTGTAGTGTGGACGCTGGTGCCACCCAACTAACATGACAACCAAGTAGGATAATGTAGCACGTTTATGGAATGGTCTGGAAATAAGTTAATTGTGTTAGGTTTCTTTTTTAGTGTAGGTTAAATGTTTTATTAAATGATGATTTTTTAAGGGATATTTATTGTGAGAAATTGTTAGATTTGTAGATTTGAATGATTCTTTCTATATAATTCGCGTGTTCTAAGAGTTTTTCATCATACTGACTTATGTCACAATTTCACCTCGGATTTGATAGAGCACATGGTTTAAACATTCCATTTTTAACATTTTTATTAGAATTTAGTGAAATAAATTTTGTTTAAATCAACATTTTTTTGTTATTTAAATTGTATTTTTGAATACATAAATAAATTTAAAATCCTAAAAAACATTCAATACAATATACACTGAAATTATACAAATTCAATCATTTAAATCTCCAAATTTCAATTTAAAAATATGATCATATAAACTTAAAAAAAAAATTCAACGTTTAAACTACGCTTTTGAACGGTGAAAGTTTTCTCGACCAAAGAGAAAAGGTTCACAATCCGTAAGGTCAACGGCCTTTCGAATCCATAAATTGAATTGAATTCAGGCAAAGAGGAGGCATAGACGTGGAGGAACAAAACCCTCATCCAATCTAATCGCCGCCTGCCTCTCTCATCCGAAGGATTGAATTTCTTCATTGATTGAACCAGAGCGTGTTCAGATCCGGCTTGGCGTTGTGTAATTCGGGGATGGAGATGAAGAACAATAATTTAGCAATAATTGTATTAGTGGTGCTCATCTGTTTTCCCGCAATGGGACTGGTGCGATCGGGCCATGGATTAGCCTGCGATGCGTCACCCTGCAGATCTGGAGTAGCGAACGACGCGTGCTGTAAATCGATTGGGCAGAGCGTAGAGAAGGGGATGTGCAGTTCCTTGTGCCGATCACTGAATGAATGGGGGTATTCGTCACTGCCCTCTAAATGCGCTGCTACTGGCCGCTGCAAATCATGTTCCCTTTGCACTTGTACTACCAGAGATTTCGAACTCCCTCCCAACGAAGAATTATGACACAGACACCAGGTTTGCTCCTTCCCAGTGATCAATATATTTTACCATTTCAATTCTTAAGTTTTGTATTCATGTTGAAGAATCCGGCTTCGGAAGTTACTCACCCAGGTGGGAGCGCAAGAGTTCAATTCAGATTTGGCATAAACTCGATAGCAAAAATTGTTTAAATTAAGAGGTTTTTTCAGTTAACTGGATTCGATGGCACGACCTATTATCATTTTATTTGGAGAAGAGAAGATTGACCAGTTTTTATCCCCTGAATAATGCGTACGATTTTAATGTATTTTCCTGTGTGTTTATCCCGGCATGAAGTTTGGTCTCAGGGTTGACAGAAGAAGCCAAAATGTGTATTAGTTCAATTATTAGGGGTTCTGAGTGAGTGTTTTTGGATGCAAGATCCGTTTGAGATTATGATTAAAACTGTTTATTTATTTATGAATTGTTTGGCTTTTAAAATTGTTTATTTATTTTGAGATTATGAATGGTTTGGCTTTTAAAACTGTTTATTTATTTATATTTTTAATGTTTTGCTTATTTTTTACATGTCTATTTATCAAAAAATTATTTTTAACATTTTAATTATTTAAATTATTATGTGTGATAGTAAAGTTTGAGTGTGTAATATTTTTCCCTCGTTTTATTCTTTTTTTCCCCTTTTCTTTGTTTTGATGCAAACTCAAAGTATCTAAGAAACAATTCAAAATCACAATTAAAAAGATGAAAGAAGTAATAGACGTTGAGTCGTATGAAATAGATACACACTCCATTATACATGACAACATTGACGAGGTTTTGCATAGCAATGACCTTTTTAGATTTGATGCATTTTCGTATACTGTAGGGGATTGCCTTTTCGATGCATTTCAGGTTCTACTGCATTTCCATTATTCCTCGACCAACCTGCGCAATGGATTGATAGATTATTTCTTGGGCTTTTTAAAAAATGGTGACACTGAAATCTGATTTTCTTCGACAGTTGCATGGAATGCATGATGTCGCTACGTATTATTCAAAGATGTGGTTGTCTGCATCTCCAATTCTACCTGCACATGAGAGAGGACTTTGGGGAGATACATTTTGTATACGGTGGCTGACTAACTGGCTCAATATATCGATTGGAATATGGTCATTGACAAGAAAACCAAGATATCTACTATTCAACAAAACTACATCTGACAATCCATATTGCATCTTGTTCCATGGTGCCAATGTTGTCAGTGGTCATTATAAACCACTACTGTACAAAAAATTGTTCATATGCAATCTTGAAGGAGCTCATATTTACTTGTCCCTCATTTGCAAAGACCTTGAATCACAGTGGAAACGGATTATACATCGCATAAACTGCCATGGTTTATAGCTAGCAACAATTGTGTGTCTAGTTGTGGAGATACTCTGTTCAATGCAATTTGTTGTTTGGTAGTAGCGGAGTTCGATGTGCATTCACTGCGGATTTACACTGTACATTCCTTTTGCAATGCAATTATAGGCGAAAGCCAATAGGCTTTTAGTTGCTTGCATCAACACCTTTGGCCATATTTCCTAGAAAATATGACGGTAATTGGAAGTTGGCAAGAATACCTTGTAAACATGGCGCTGCCATATGAAAAAGGAAATGTGAAGGGTTGCAGATTCTGTTTGCAATGCTTGTCTATCATATTCAAAGTAAATATCCAGGTTTGGTCGGCCTTGCCAGATGGCACTGTCCATTCCTGGTCTATTGATTCAAATTTCGATCGAACAATTGACATCCTCACGTTGAAAACATATACAACACATATCCATTATCAACCTTTTCTTGGACATATCATTAGTTCATGGTTCAATGTCCATGCCACCCAAATCGCATCGAATCTGCATACGCGTGGCATGCTTTTTAGTGAGAATGAAACTCCTCTCGATTGTGATATGTCCATACAGGGATTAAACAAAAAATTCATGCGTTAAATTGATCCCAGTTGTGATGAGGCCATACAAGGCTTAAACAAAAAACGTAGACTAAGTTATCACAACTTGAAAAAAGTTATGCATGAAATTCGTCCTAGTTGTGATGAGGTCATACAAGCCTTAAACAAAAATGTAGACTAAGTTATCACAACCTTAATCAAAGTGAAATTCATCTTGGTTTCCATCAGGTCATCCTGCCCTTGGATAAGAAACATAGAGTAAGTTACCACAACTTGAAAAAGGTCATGCGCGAGAGAAAAAAATACATTGCTACGCTTCCTTTTAGAGAGAAACTCACATATCACAATCTCAAGAAATTTGTTCGTGCACAACACAACAGAAACAGGTATGGTCGCATATCCCAGAATGGTCATGGAACTGTCACATTTCGTGGGCTATAAAAAACAACATGCACTACTAGCAATGAAAACCAGCAAACACTTTCTACTCATACTTCCCTGCGAAAGAAAGATGCAAGACAGACCTACATGAAACAAATTAAAGACACTCCTTCCATTGCATGTGCAATTTGTGAAAAATTGAATTTCTCAAAAAACAATAAGTCTTTCACGCCTGATTTGGAAGCAGAACACCTCTGCTTGATAGCGCACGATAAAACATTTTCCAGTGGAAAAATTTGTCTTCCATGCAAACGGTCGCTTGAAAATGGAAAACTACCACAATTTCCAACCCCTGACCAAATAAGATGTAATACACCACTATCAGATGTAAGTTCACTTATGGAAATTGAAGAGAGACTCATGTCTCTGTGAATTGCATTTGCACAAATCAGGCCCTGGGGCTATAAACGACCCCAGATGGGCTTAACAAGATCAATTATTAATGTGCCTGTTTAGCTAGATGTTGTGCAAAAAGCCTTGCCACAATTCATTAGCGATACAATGACAATTGTTGTGGCTCTGAAAAGACGCTTGCGATACAAAAATGTGTATGAGACAGGTAAAGTGCGTGTGCATGTTGTTATGAAATCATTAAAGGAATTATGTTCCAGGGCCCTGTACAAAGCACATAACATTTGTATAAATGAGAACTGGAACAATGTTCTTGCAGAAGAGGATGCCAACTCTACAGAGACTCTCGAAAATGCTAGTGAATTTGATACAAGTGATGAATCATAGAATGAAACACTCACCGAGACATTGGTGCATGGATTCACAGTGCATTCGTGACTTGCAAGACAAGATTGTCGAAATTTCACCTGCTGAGGGGTAGCATCCACTTGGAATATTCAAGGACAAATTCGTTGAGGAAATGATCCCAACACTCTTCTATGGAGATCAACATGCCACTGACATTACATAATGATTTAGTTATCATAAAATAGTCCGATGAGAGCTACTACATTCAAGCGGTGACTTCTCCTATCACATAACAAATTTGTTTTTCAAAACAATGTGCATAATAATAGAGCAAGTTCTCTTCTGCGTGTGGGTCCGAATAAGAAAAGGCCAGTTACAAGGAAGAAAGTTGTTGGCCAAGGATGTCAAGTACAAAGTAAACCTAGAAAAAATTCTGAAATCTGATATTGGATACATAGATTTAAAAAACATTCGCACCTCTCCTAACTATTTGCAACAAAACAAGAAAACTATTTTTGTAATGATCCGACAATTGGGCCCGCCAACATTTTTCATCACATTTACAAGTGCAGAGAATTGATGGTATCCATTGGTGGATGTCGTATCTGACCTGCATAGGAATAGGAAACGTAAAAAACAAACCGATACACTGGAAAATAATGACATTGACTACCTCATAAGAAAAGACCCAGTGACATGTACTCGGTACTATAGACATAGAATAAATTCTTTGAGACAATTGATATGCCATGATGAAACATTTTTCGGAAAAATATCAGACTACTTTTTTGTAACTAAATTCCAGAATAGGAGAAATGAACATGACCACGCATTGTTGTGGATAGAGGGTGCACCGGTCTATGGAGTTGACAACAATTCAGAGATCAAGAAATGTGTGGACAAATACATAACATGCAACACAGAGCATTTGGATCGAGAACTTGCCAAAGTTCATAGACATTACTATACAAGAAGTTGTAGAAAATGAAAAAAACTCTCATTGCAGATACAACTTTCCTGTGCCGCCAATGAAAGCTACAAGAATCATAGAGCCACTTAGTTTAGAGGACAATGTTGTTGTTGAGAAATCTAAATCCGTGTTCACATTTCTAGAACAAGGAGAATTTGACGAGCTGATGAGCTTCGATGACTTCTTGACAGAGCCAAATCTATCAGAAGATGATTACATCCAAGTCATACAATGTACGCTTAAACAACCAACAATTTTCCTTAAACGAAAACTTTCCCATATTTGGAACAACAGTTTCTCCAAGGACATGCCAATTATGTCGAAAGCAAATATAGAGGCACAGTACGTGCTCAATGCATATGTTGCAACATTGTACTGTACCTCGTATATGACAAAGGTTGAAAAATTCATGACAAGTGCATTCAGAAGAATACGCAAAGAACATGAAAGAAGTCATATTGTTGCCATACAAATGATACACATACTTGGCAATACATTGCTTAATCTTCAACAAATGTCTTCTCAGAAAGCAGTTCACATTGCACTTTCCCTACCCCTCACTTGTAGTTCAAGAAAATGTGTCTTCATAAACACATCTCCACTTGAGAAACGCACATTCGTGCTTAAACCACCAGTTTTTCTAGAACAAGAGCCTGACAATTCAGAAGACATGCTATGTCGCTCTATTGTTGATTATTACCTCCAGCGTCCATCTCCTATTAGGCATATCTGCTTAGTAGAATTCGTATCGAATTACAAAAAAAATGGTACACCCATATCAAAAAGAAAAAAAACCTCTGTGATATTGTTTGTCAAATACAATAAACATTCTGACTATGAAAACTATTGTAGAGAAAAATTGTTGTTGTACGTTTCGTTCGATGAAAACGAAGAGACATTAAAACATAAATTCTCTATATGGGAGGTTGTGTATGTTGCCTCTGAGACTATAGTGCACATCAATGAAGTTAGATTTACCTACAATGTTAATCCAACATGGGGTGATCTAGAAATTGCAGTTAATGATCTAGAAAACCCTAGCAATCTTGATGACACATTCACAAACCGAAAAACAACCAAAACTCCGTGCGAGTCCTATGACTTACAAGCGGATTTGCCTCGACTTCAAGCAGGTGGAAGTGAAAAACATATCAATCTTGGTTTCCAAGTCACAAAACATCCTTTCCTAATTGAAAATAATGAATACCATAGAATAAGACGTCTATTGAACCGAGAACAACAAACAATTCTAAAGGACATTGTGCTTAAAAAATGCTTGAACATGGACACTCCTGTCCACTTGTTCCTTACATGCAGAGCATTAACATGCAAGACATTCACAATGAAATCACCGTTCCAAATGCTTATACGAATCTATGATTCAAACAATTCCTCTGATCCTATGAAACCAAAGGGCCTAATAGTTGCATACACAGGAAAAGTTGCATATAATGCAGGCGGAACAACAATCCACTCTTCATTTTTAATGCCTTTTAACAAGTTACAGTTTCTTCCACTTAGCAAGGAAATGTTGGATACATTGTCTAAGATTTATGACGGACTCCAACTTGTCTTTATAGATGAAACATCTTTGATTGGAAGTCGGTTCTTGTATTCCATTGACAACTGACTAAGAAGCATAAAACATGTGCACACAAAATACTTTGGAAACATTGACATGATATTCTGTGGGGATCTTTACCAGGCACAACCCATCCAAGATTCTTTGATATTTGAACAACCTACCATTAACATGCAAACAGTGACGCATGACTTCTGGAGAGACAACATTAAATTCTTTGAATTGCATACTACAATGCGTCAGACTGATGAAACATTCATTGCAATTCTGAATAGAATGCGGACAAACAACCAAACATACAATGACTTAACATATATCAATTCCAGGTGCTTACGACCTACACCAACAGACCCAACGTTCCCTTACCTGTTCTACACAAATAAGGATGTTGCAATGAATAACACGCACATGCTATCGCTCACGCCTGGCGATGATATCATCATCAATTCAATTGACCTGGAAGAAGACAACCATGGAAATGTGTTAGGTTATGAACATACAACCACTTTACCTTTGTAGCTTTTCCTGAAATTAGAAATGTTGGTTGAAATATATGCCTGTAACTATGATTCATGGGATAACTTGGTCAATGGTGCAGATGGAATACTCAAAGGCTATTCGAAAACAAAAAAACTTGATGTTCTTTGGATTAAGTTCCATGAACCGCATATAGGCAAGCGACAAACAAGCAAGTTGGCTTATCTATATAATTCAAACACTGCAAATGATTGGACACCTATTTTGCGAATATCAAATCTAGTATCGACATCAGAAAAGACAGGTCGACTGAAGCTTCAAAAACATCCGATTAAACTTGCATGTGCACGTACAATCCACAGATCGCAAGGACTAACACTTGATAATGCTGCATTTCAGCATGCTAGAATTCAGATACATGGACTTGTGTTCACAACACTGTCCCGTGTCAAAAGAATAGACTCCTTGTATTTACTAAGTCCTCTTACAAAAGATAACTTCAAAGTGAAACAGAAAGTTGATATTGAAATTGAACGACTCAAGACCACCGCAAAATGGAAACTGCACTATGATTAACAATTCATACAAACAAATTCATCTGTATTAATTCTCTCGCTTAAAACACACAGCTTAAATGCACACATGGATGATATACTCAATGACTATGATATAATGCAATCCGATATTTTGTGCTTGCAGGAAACATACATGGCATTATGCATGCAGAAGAAACAATTTCCAAATCATAATTGCATATCAAGTTACATTACACATGGGGTGATGATATTGGTGAAAAAACATGTACCAATTTTGGACCATATACATATTGAAGAAAAGAATGTTGAGCTAGTACTTGCAAGTTTTTTTTTCCATGAAACAGAAGTTGCAATACTCAATCTGTATGTTGCTCCCCATGCAACATTCTCCAACATAGTAGATGTTATTTCCAATGCATTGGGCCATTTCCATCTAAACGAACCCATTGTGCTTGTAGGAGACTTCAATATTGACATGCTACAAAATAATGGCAGAACAAAAGAATTGGAAAACTACATGTGCAAATACAGTCTCCGCTTTCTTTTGAACAACACAAGCCATCTGCAAAATGCACTTATTGACCATGTGTGGTCGAATGTTCTCGTTTCTCAATACAGTATGTTTATTTTAGACACATATTGGTTTGATCACGATACAATTGGTATTGCACTTGAATTATGAGACATACATCAAACATATTGCAAAGTCATATTTTTATGTTTCAAAGCATATATGTATAGCTTGTTGCAAAAAAAAAATAAAATTATCCAGCTTCTTAGTTTTCCCTGATTTGTGCACATACTGGTCTGGTCACCATACAGTTGGTGTTGTGCTTGAATTGTGAAATATACATTATGCAAAAAAAAATTTAAAAAGGTACATTCTTCTAAAACTATCTATTACTCTATTCATCTTATTCTATTTTTTTTTTAGTGTATGTACATAGTACTTCCCTTTTTCTTTACATGTTAACTTATGTTCATATCTATTTTGTTTTGTACTTTTGTTCATAGAAACAAACAAGAAAACTAGACACTGCAAAGAACTCCTAAACAGGAATGTAGAAGAATCCATGCAAAGGTGCATTTTTTTCTGCTCGTGTTCCATATTCAATAGTTTTTCATTTACTCTGTCTGTATTTGTTGAACTGGTTTGCAGCTCTTTTTTTTTTTTTTTGCCTCCTTCGACACTCCATATATTCCTCTACATTCACTTGTCTTTGTGTGTGTAATACATATTCAATCTTGAGCTCCATAGTCCTGGAGTCTGTATGTCAATTTGTATATCGCGAAACTCTGAATGTTGTTTGGAGGACACGAAACAATAGAAGTGCAATGTTGAGCGAGGCAGCCTGCAAGTCCACTTGTCAATTTGTATATCGTGCAACTCTAGGTTCTATTTGCAGGAAACGGAACATTAGAGGCCCAATTTAGAGCCCGCTAGCCCGCAAGTCCGCGATCCAAAAAAGTGGCTAAGTATGGAATAAGGGATCTGTACATGCTCTATAACATGTCATGTCCATACTTTATAAAAGTACATATTTAGTATGTATTGCTCGTTACTCGGAGACCGCCAGCCTTGGAGTTCGTCTGTTAATTTGTATATTGCAGAACTGAATAGAAGTACAATGTTGAGCTAGCCAACCCGCAATTCCACTTGTCAATTTGTATATCGCGCAACTCTGGGTGCTATTTACAGGACACAGAACATTAGAGGCCCAATTTAGAGCCCGCCAGCCCGCAAGTCTGCGATCCAATATAAGTGCAATGTTTGAGCCAGCCAACCCACAAGTCCACTTGTCAATTTGTATATCCCATAACTCTGGGTGCTATTTGCATGACACAAAACATTAGAGGCCCAATTTAAATCCCACAAGTCCGCGATCCAAAAAAGTGGCTAAGTATGGAATAATGGATATGTACATATTTAGTATGTATTACTTGTTTCTCAGAGCCCGCCAACCCTGGAGTCCGTCTGTCAATTTTTATATCACGGAACTCAATAGAAGTACAATGTTGAGCCAGCCAACCCGCAAGCCCGCTTGTCAATTTGTATATGGCGGAATTCTGGGTTCTATTTGTAAGGTACGAAACAATAGAGGTCAGTTTTTTAGCCCGCTGGCCCGAGAACCCGCAATCCAAAAAGTGTACATGCTCTATAAAATCTCAGCCAGCCCGCAAGTCCTCTTGTCAATTTGTATATCGGGGAACTCTGGGTGCTATTTGTAGAACACAGAACAATAGAGGCCTATTTTTTGAGCCCGATAGCCCGAGAACCCACGATCCACAAAGTGGCCAAGTATAGAATGCAATATTTGTACATGCTCTATAAAATCTCATGTCCATACTTTATAAATGTACATATTTAGTTTTCCCTGGTTTGTAACATACTGGTCTGGTCACCACACAGTTGGTGTTGCACATGAATTATGAAATATGCACTATGAGTCCGACCGAGCCCTTTCGTTTCCTTAGCCAATTTTATGCCCGCGAGTTCCCGGCTACGCGTTATCGAACTCTCGTTCCCTGTGTTCCGAGTGTACATCTTGCATCCAAAACTTGGGTAATTCATGTCTATGCTCGCAGGTTCCTAGACGATGGAGTGGCAGATTTCATGTCCATCTATATCTCTACATCACGAGTCCAACCAAACATCGTTCGTTTTCATAGTTTGTGAATTTTATCACCGCGAGTTCCTTTGTGGGCGCCATCCAGCTCTCATGCCCCGTGTGCGCGGTATACATCTTGCGCCTGAAACTTCGGTTATCTACAATTGGACCCGAACTCGAAGCTTGCGACTCATTTGATAATTTTCTTTAATTAAATTGTAAAATATCAATATTTAATATTAATAATTATTAGTTCTCGAAAATAATGTTTTTTAGATAATGTTAGATATATAACATATATGTTATATGTTATAGATGTAGACAATCGCAATATTGAGCTCGCCAGTCTTGGAGTCTGTCTATCAATTTGTATATCGCAAAACTCCCAGTGCTGCTTGGAGGAAGCAGAACAATAGAAGTGCAATGTTGAGCAACCCAACCCGAAGTCCGCTTGTCAATTTGTATATCGCGAAACTATGGGCGCTATTTGTAGGACACTGAACAATAGAGGCAGAATCCCATATCCATACTTTATAAAAGTACATATTTAGTGTGGATTACTCGTTCCTCGAAAAAATTCTAGGTTCGGAAGTGGCAGATACATGTGTTCAGATTTCCAATTACTTTTATATCGCCAACCCGACCGTCCGCTTGCCCGTTTCATATTGTACATATTACATGTAATGTGTAATACATATTCAATATTGAGCCCGCCAGTCGTGGAGTCCGTCTATCAATTTGTATATCGTGGAATTCTGAGTGTTGTTTAGAGGACATAGACCAATAGAAGTGCAATGTTGAGCTATCCAACCCGCAAATCCGCTTCTCAATTTGTATATCGCGCAACTCTGATTGTTGTTTGTAGCACACAGAACAATATATGCCCAATTTTGAGCCCGCCAGCCCGAGAACCCACAATCCAAAAAGTGGATATTTTGAGTCCGCCAACCCGATAACCCGCGATACATATTACATGTAATCTGGGTATATATATTGAGCCCGCCAGTCAGTGGGCCCATTGGATGTTCTCGATGCAAGGTTCAACGTGATATACAAAATGAAAAATAGGGCGATAACATTAGCAATACCCATGTTGCATGCACTCACAATTACAAAAAAATATCACCATGGATGACACATGCATACATAGGACTTACAAGTAATATGAATTTATTTACAAATTATACAAATCAGAAATGTCTTCATTTTATGCTTTCCTAATCTCAAAACTTTTAGCTTGAAAATTATCTTCATTCTGTGTTAGTCCAATTTCAAAACTCTTGGTTCTAATATAGAATGTTGAAAATAGAACAACAATATGTAAATGGAATACACCATAAATGGAATACACTATAAATGAAATACATCTATAATCAATTAAAATGTAAAATCAACATAAAATGAAACATTCATTTAAAAAGACATAAATAGTAAAGTAAGACAACCTTTATTATAACAATTTTCCTTACAACAAATACAAAGAAAGAAAGAATAAATGGATGCACTAAAACAACGTCTATTACAACAATTTTCCTTACAACAAATACAAAAAATAAAGAGATGCACTAAGACAACGTCTATTACAACAATTCTCCTTACAACAAATACAAAGAATAAAGGGATGCACAATGAGCATCTCATCTCACCTTATTTCTCATCGAATCTTTCTTCAAGTCTTTATATGCATTTAATATGTTCTAGTAAAATAGAACATATAATAACTTGTAGTACATTTAAATTTATTTACTCATAAAAATAAGATATTTTTTAGGCTTGAAATTTTATTAATTGGTTATTTTTTGTTATTTTCTAAAAAACTTATTCATCAATTTAGTTGAAAATTAACTTGTTGATTAAATATGATTAAATTGAAAAAAAAAAGTTTTAATAATAAATTATATATTTTATTTATTGAATATTCAGATTATAGATATGTATTTATAATATTTCTAATAAATTCAGGTTAAAGATAATGGAAAAAAATGAATTACATGTATATTTGAGTGCTCATTTATGTGTAATTAGAGTGTTTCATAGGTTTTTCAGCATGCTAAATCGATTTTTGTATTCAAAAATGGATTTTAAACAACATATAATAGTGATTTAGTGTAGATTTATGTTGCTTGATTATAACTAAAAACCCATTTCATAGAACAATTAGAAAACACCCCATTAATCACCCAGCTAATATGTACCTAGTCTTATCAGTGGATATATTGAGCCCGCTAGTTAGTGGATATTTTGAGCCCGCCAGCCCGATAACCTGCGATACATATTTTGAGCCCGCCAGTCCATAAAAGTGGATATATTGAGCTCGACAGTCCTGGAATCCATTTGTCAATTTGTATATCGCGGAACTCTAAATGTTGTTTGGAGCACACGAGACAATAGAAGTGCAATGTTGACCTAGCCAGCCCGCAAGTCCGCGATCCAAAAAAGTGGCTAAGTATGGAATAAGGGATATGTACATGCTCGATAAAATTTCATGTCCATACTTTATAAAAGTACATATTTAGTATGTATTGCTCGTTTCTCAGAGCTCGTCTGTGCTGGAGTCCGCCTGCCAATTTATATATCGTGAAACTCAATAGAAGTACAATGTTGAGCCAACCAGCCTGCAAGTCCGCTTGTCAATTTTTATATCGCAGAATTCTGGGTGTTATTTGTAAGGCACAGAACAATACATGCAAGTTTTTGAGACCACCAGCTCAGAACCCATGATCCAAAAAGTGTACATGCTCTATAAAATCTTAGCCAGCTCGCAAGTCCGCCTGTCAATTTGTATATCGTGGAAATCTGGGTAGTATTTGTAGGACACGGAACAATAGGGGCCTATTTTTTAGCCCGCCAGCCCAAGAACCCGCGATCCACAAAGTGGCCAAGTATGGAATGTGATATCCGTACATGCTCTATAAAATCTCATGTCCATACTTTATAAAGGTACATATTTAGTTTTCCCTGCCTTGTACACATACTAGTCTGGTCACAACACAGTTGGTGTTGCACATGAATTATGAAATATGCACCACGAGTCCAACTGAGCGCTTTCGTTTCCTTACCCAATTTTATGCCCGCGGGCTCCCGGCTACGCGTTATTGAACTCTTATTCCCCGTGTTCCCACTGTACATCTTGCATCCAAAACTTGGGTAATCCATATCTATGCTCACGGGTTCCCATACGACGGAGTGGCAGCTTTCATGTCCATCTATATCTCTACATTACGAGTCCAACCGACCACAATTCACTTTTATAGTTCACGAATTTTATGGCCGCGGGTTCCTTTGTTGACGCCATCCAGCTCTCATGCCCCCTGTGCGCAGTATACATCTTACGCCCGAAACTTCGGTGATCTACAATTGGACCCAGACTCGAAGCTTGCGACTCATTTGATAATTTTGTTTAATTAAATTGTACAATATCAATATTTAATATTGATAACTTAGTACCTGAAAATAATGTTTTTAGATAATGTTACATATATAACATATATGTTATATGTTATACATGTAGACAATCACAATCTTGAGCCTGTCAGTCCTAGAATCCGTTTGTCAATTTGTATATCGTGGAACTCTGGGTGCTATTTGTAGGACACGGAACAATAGAGACCCAATTTTGAGCTCGCCAACCCGAGAACCTGCGATCCAAAAAGTGGCTAAGTATGGAAGTTCGTCTATCAATTTGTATATTGCGGAACTTCGAGTGTTGTTTGGAGGACATAGACCAACATAAGTTCAATGTTCAACCATCCAATTAAATTGTACAATATCAAAATTTAAATTGTACAATATCAACGCCCTGGAGTCCATCTGTCAATTTGTATATTGTGGAACTCCGAGTGTTGTTTGGAGGATACGGAACAATAGAAGTGCAATGTTGAGCCCGCAAGTCTGCTTTTCAATTTGTATATCGCGGAAGTCTGGGTACTATTTGTAAGGAACAGAGAAATAGAGGCCCAATTTTGAGCCCACCATCTCGAGAACCCGCGATCCAAAGAGTGTACATGCTCTATAAAATCTTAGCCACCCCGCAAGTCCGCCTGTCAGTTTGTATATCGCAAAACTCTGGGTGTTGTTTGTATGACACGTCCATTCGTCCTCATCTCTACTGAGAATTGGATTGTCATTTGCGGGACCTCGAGTTGGCCCGTTCACGAAATCTTCAAACCCTAGTTCCGAAAATGAGCCTGACTGACATTTCCCTATTCCATACTTAGCCACTTTCTCGCAATTTCGTAAATATACAAATTGTCCAAATAAAACTATTTTTTTGTCTCCTTTTATATTTATGTGCTCCTAGATTATTTCAATACTTTTTCTTTTTTTTCTGATGCATATATTTTTTTGCTTGGTCATTTTTAAAATTAAATTTGAGATAAATCACTCTATTAAATTTGAGATATCATATATATATATATATATATATATATATATATATATATATATATTTCCAAGAATAGATCATTTTAAAAATTAAATTTGAGATAAATCACTCATTCAAATTTGAGATATTATATATATATATTTCCAGCAATATGTAACACGCTTATTATTTTTTATATAAATGTCATAAAATTGTGTTTAATACTTTTTTTCTACTCACACATATAAACAATATGTCATTTCTTGCATGCTTACCACATGTCCTTCATACTGCTTGTCACATCTGCATTGCAATTTCCATCTATCCCTGTTATTTTTTCCTCGTTCGTCTACATTTATCCCCAAATCAACCTGGCAGGGACTTCACTGCCATGCAACACTTGTTTAGTATAGTTTCAAACCCTTTACATAAATCTCAAGTCATGGCCACTTTCTAAGTATAACAAATTTGGCCACAATTAATTTAACAATTATACAATTAATTTAACAAGTATATAGCATTCATATTGACAAGCTTATATGTTTTTATAATAAGTTTTGTTAATCATAAATAAATATTTTAAATTTTACGCCTACAAAATGATAAGAATAAAAAGACCAATCACACTATTTATCATAGTTTCATTTCTTATAAAATTGTTCATTGTCACATCAAACACAAACAGCTACAAATAAATTCAAATGATTTTATTAACTATAAAAAAACATTATATACCTTTATATATGAAAAATATAAGAACAAAAGATAGCCATCACATTATTTATTATAATTTCAAATCAAACACAATCAACTACAAATAGATTTCAAATGATTTTATTAACTATAAAAAAAAAAAATTTATATGGAAAATATAAGAACAAAAGATAGCAATTACATTATTAGTCTCTGTTAAAGGCCTGTGACTATAGCAATGAGTTGTCTTTTGACTTTGTATTAGTTTATTGTCGACTTTAAATTTATGTAATATATCCAATGTGTAACATAGGAAATCAATATATGTATTTTTTTTAATAAAAAAAATTATATTTTTCTAAAATATAATTGGCTGATATCTTTGAAGTGTTATTGTAGGGTTCACGTCATTCAATGTATAAAATTGATTACACAATTAATGAATTTGACAGTTTGACCACGAAAGGAGGGAGCATGTTGTTTGCCTGTCTTTATTACCCAGACATGGTTTTGTCATTGCCCTAATCACATCCGCAACTACATGTACTTCACGATTCATAAAACGATGTGAGATCTCATGCCTTTTTCTTAACCAGTCCACCATTATTACGATATTGTATTGGCAAACGTTGATTACAGCGTTGCTGCCACGCTATGAATGTACAACTTTTTAGAGGCATCTGCGTGTGAATATATATGTATCAGGGCCTCCCGCGTTCAAAGTGTGTAGATGATTGCTTGCATTGTACCTCATTTAGGCCGGTACAATTAATTCGTATGTGGCCACAATCTCTTTTCGTGACATGATGTGATGCATTAGAAATCTATTCATTCTTACATTAAATGTAATATATATATTTTTTTATTAATATTATGTAATATATATATATTTTTATTAATAATGAAAATTAATAATGATTAAATGAAGTAATGGGAAGCTTCGTCAATTTTATTTTTTAATTTTTTAAAATATTATAAACTATAATTCCATTGTAAAATATATATATAATAAAAAACATTATAAACTATAATTTCATTGTAAAAAATTTCACATCA
>ML803816.1:25012-50493 GCA_009831015.1 Picea engelmannii | reverse complement strand
GAGCAAAACGTCACCTCTCTTAAATATAAGTTTAGTGAAAATATAAAAGTTACTCTTTTATTTGATTGGAAATGAAATGAAATTTAAGAGAAATTGTTTTTAATTGGTCTTTTTTTCCATGTAATTGAATCTAATATATTTTATTTTAGTATATGTATTGTTTTGGGATTATTTAAAATGAAAAAAATTATTATAATTTTTTTTATTTCTAAAATTTCTTAAAAGTAATTGAATTTAATATATTTTAAAGTGTCTATTGTTTTTTGGGTTATTAGTTCTTGTTAAGGGAATATAGCAATGAGTTTGCTATTGATTTGACATTAATTTGCCTTGTATTCTAAATTTATGTGTGTAGTGTAATGTTTAACTTAATAAAACAAATACATATTTTTTGATATAATAAAAATATTTGTTTTTCTCATTTTTGATTGGTTAATATATTTCTGGATTTTTTGTCCCCAGGTTTCGAACCGGTGACTTTAACATCACGGAGTGGCTTAACAACACACTCTGTCACCGACTGTCCACGCCATGTGTTCTCTCATTATTACTATCTATTTATTTCATTATTATTGCATTTCAATAAACTTGGTTATAATTATCTAGTACTTTTATATAAAAAATTAAGAACAAAAAAAAATGTCATGTGTTCTCTCATTATTACTATCCATTTATTTCATTATTATTGCATTTATGCTTTTCTCTTATCATTAATACAAAGTGTACTCCTACTAAATTAATACAAAATGATATACATATAATTATGTATGATGTGTAATTTTTTTTTAATAGTAATTTTGAATTTCTTTTTAAATGAAAATAAATTAGTAAAAATATAGTTAAAGATGAAAAGCAAAATGATATAGACAACTTAGATATATATATATATATCCCTTTTAATAATGATTTTGAATTTTCTTTAATAAAGACAAATAATAATTATAGCAAATTCACAATGATTTTATAGTAAATTGACAATTGTTGAGACACTCTAACTAATTCAATGATCTCATTTAGATACACTCCATTTTCAAATTTACTTGGCAGGGACTAAGCTCCCATGCAACCCTTGTTTATTATAATTTCAAATCTTTTGCAATATGTAGCATATCATTAGTACTTTCTAGGTGAAAAGTTTGACCACAATTAGTTTAATAAATATTTGTCATTCACATCTTCACAATTATATGATTCACATCTTCACAGGTACATTTCCCTTCATCATTACAAAAATGTTTTTCTTTAAAATAGTTTACAATAACTATACTCCAACATTCATAATTACCCTCAAATTTCTTTAGAAGCTTGTTTAGAGGTTTGAGATACACATAAATTCCCATTACTAACCATTTTCATTTTGAAGTATATGATCACACTCCTCTTCTGTTAAAATTAATTTAATTAATCCTCCTTCACACCTTTTGCACCAATAAATATGACATAAACTCATCCACACTTTTATATTTTCCTCGGATCCACACTTTTATATTATGATGATGGTCACACTTTTCTGTCCTGCTTTGAAAGCATGTACAAAATATGATTTCCATTTTATAATAAAATAGAAATTACATTTTTTTTTTCTTCCAATAAAAACGTTAAATATATAAAATCATTTTTAAGAAAAATTTTAACACCTACTTTTACATAAAATTAACATGGTAGGAAAATCAATGTTTAATAATCATTATTTTTTCAAGATATTTTGTAAATTATATGTAACAACATTCCATTTATATAAAAATTAATCAAATATTTATTTAATAATAATGTGTATCATCAATCAAATAAATAAAACAAATTAATTAATATTTGTATTCTTCATTCCAAAAGTAAAAACTAGATTTCATTGTCAAACAAGTATTCCATTTTCCAAATAGTAACATCAACTACATTCTCTTTATATTGAAAAAAAAATAGCAAATTAACTTATTATTCAAATCTCATGGCTACTAACCAAAAAATATTTTAAAATTCTCAAATTAACTTATTATTCAAATCTCATTACTACTAATCAAAAAATAATTTTTTATCATACTACAACTATAATAAATATCTATTAATAATTAATATCATAAATAAATTAATCATTAAACCACTATTATTAATCGTCCATTAACGATATAATAAATATCTGTTAATAATTAATATCATAAATTAATTAATAATTAAACCATTATTATATTATTAATCATCCATTCACGATGGTATTATTAATCGTTCATTCACGATATAATAAATATCTATATCTATAGATTACCGAAACATATTCGATGGTTTCTGGTAAATATGTAGAATTTTTCCAATTTGTGTGTTCATTAGTGAATTGCGACACTATATATATAAAAACTCCATGTAAATATAAACTTTGCATCCCTCAACCAATCTATGGAATTTAATTTTGTAAGTGGAATCTAATTTTGTAAGTGATAGGGCATTGTTAAGAGATCTTACTTTGTAAGTCATATGGCATTGTCAAAATGCTTTTGTGCAACATTGATAACATTGGAATTTAATATGGGCGGCAGGTGTGGGGGAGTTATTATAAATTTCGATGGACAAAAGATTTTGGACTACTTTTGGGGGCTTGGGAATACCACCAATAATAAAGCATAAAGTCTAACAGTTTATATGGGGTGAGGTTACGAATTGCATGATCCCGAAATCTTCATGAGTTAATTGTCCTTGGAGATTTTGAGCTAATCATTAAAGAACTTCTTGGCTCTAGCAAATCCACAAATCAATCTCTTTTTGGTCTTCAATCTCGGATAAGGGCCGTGAAATCTCAATTCAGTAAGATCAATTTCTTTCATATTCTCCGCTCCCAAAATCAAGCAGTTGATCAACAAGCAAAAACAATTAAAAACAAGGAACAAAGTCTTATTTCCATTAATCAAATCGAGTCCCATGTGTGGCTTCCTTAAGAATTACCAAAAGTGGTCATTTCCCCAAATTCGCCTAGGTCCCATTTTTTGTAGCAGCCCCATCATCCTCAGACTTTCCTTTCCATCTTAGGTCCTTCTCTCTGCCACCCTGCCTTCCCTTTTCGATGCTCATCTCTCACGTGTCCCGGACAACTGGTACTCCATGCCCTTTGATGCACAGATCTTCCTTTGGCTTCGTGGCACTTTGATCGTCCCTCCCCTCTTTTCCCACATGCCTCACCACATCAATCTTTCTCTTATGCACGTATGTTGCGCAGTCCTTCAACATTCCTTGATGTCTTCCATCGCTTCCATGGCGTCATCGAAAGAGTTTTCCTCTATGGACGAGTACTTTGGTCCATGGGAACTTCATTTCTCATGTCCTCTCCTGCGTGCAAGCGATAATTCTTCAACTTATATGTGGATTTGGCATCGTTTGCGGCCTCTAGATATGTATTTGCACTCCAGAATAGAATTATAGGCCCCTGGGTATCTTCGTCCCCTTCTCAACACGTGGAGAAGATCCAGAGCTCCATGTTCATGTCCCTCATGTACCATAGAGGAGCTACGAGACCAAAATCGGGATCTGAGAGCTTCGATAAGAACCTCAGGGGAAAGAATGGGAACACAACTCTGAGAACTGCAAGCAAAGAATCAGGAGCTTCGACGTCATAGTGCAGCTTTCCAGAACCGGTTGCAGACTCAGGAACACAGGCATAATCAAGAGCTCACGGTTGTTATGTGTGGGGTTAATAGAAACACCAGGCACATCAGTCTGCTCATACAACAATTAGGAAATCCCTTCGGCTGTCCTCAACATCCTGCAACCTCAATCAAGTCAGTTGAATCAAGGCTTCCATCAACTTTCCAAAAGCCGCCAATGAACATAACCAGGCCCCTCCAGACCCAACACCGGCAACAACAATGCACAACCCAGAAGGCAGAATTCAACCTCCAGTAGCAATTCAAGCAACTTTTCAGGCAGATACAGAAGCAATGAAAAATTTCTAACAGGTCCTATCGATGATTAATAAATTTCTGTTTATTTTGTTAAATCATATGTAGCCATCTTCACATGGAATATTAGCAATTCTTTAGGGAGCTATTTCAAGCTCAAGAATAGATCACAACAGAGTACTCAGAGAGCTCTCTAGTCACAGTTTAATGAACTGCCATATTTTTGCCTCTATGTAAAGTGCTTTAGAACATACTTTTTTCAATATAAACTTCCAACCGTTCTTATTAAAAAAAACATTAGGACTTAACATTTGTGTGTAATATTGGTAATAACCATGGACAAAATCAAGTTGTTTGTAATGTGATGCAGTCCAACAAAATATTGGAACTCAAACACTTTACCCCCAATATTAGTAATTTCTTTTGAAATGAAGATTGGACTACACAAAAATCTATAACTACAAGGATTTATTTAAATTTGAAACAACATTAATTAATCTTTGTACACAATTTAACCATAAAATAAAATGATGGATACATATTAAAATAAAAAGCATTGTGATTAATGAGTAATACATAATAAATACATATCCAAAGGGGTTAGCTCAATGGGTTGTCACAAATGTTGTTGGTATTCATATAGTTTTGTGTCAATAAGTGCAAGTTTGAATCCTCTCGGTGAGATTTTGTTAGAAAGGTTATTTATGAATGTGGGGAAGCATCCCTTGAATTTTTCTTTAGATTTTTTTTGGAAAAAAAAATAAAAATTCTTTAATATATAGAAAATGAAAATCAATAAAAAAATAAAATTAATAAAACAATAACAATAACTAAAACTTAAGAAATATAATAAAATTAAACAATTATATGTAACAAATATTGTGATACAAGCATAGTTGCACGAGAATCCCTCCCAACGTTTCCAACATCTCTTAAACTAGTTCCTAGGGTTCCGGAGTTTGAGAACTAGTAGGGAACCTCCCCAATTGACTGGAACTGTTTTGGGAACTTGGGAGCTTTTTGGGAGCTTCACCATCAAGAAAATGAGAGTTTGATAACTAGTTTCAGAAATAGAGAGCTTTAAATTAAAATTCTATTAAATTAAAATGTAAATATTTTTATTCCATTATTACAAATACATAATTTGTTACAAATATTTTCATTATATTTATAGAAAATATCCCTATAAAGAAAGACTAAACTATTTATTTAAAAATTTAATACTACTCACTTTATATTTATTTAAAAATTTAATACTACTCACTTTATAGTTGTGGATATGAATTTTTTTAATGCATGTGTTTTTCTTCAAACCCACTAAACATGAAAGTAGAATAAATCAATACCCTATACATGGCAAACATTTCATCCAGAACAAAAATAATGATTCAAATTTACAAAGATGTTTGAAGTTTATATATGTAAAATTTAATTTTTAAAAGATGTTAAAACTTTATATATGTATTTTCAATTTTGTTTCGCATTTTCTAATCAAATCTTTATGGATGTTAAACTTTCAATATTGTGTTAAATATATTCATATAATTATTAATACAAATTAAATTAGTAATTTGGATAAGACCAAGGTTGACCTTCAATTTTATCATTAACGTGATACATTGTAATCTAAAATATATTTTTATTTTTTTGATATATATTATTGCTGTTCTCAACTTCACTTTTCCTATAAATTTGAGGAGAACTTCTACTTCTTAATACTCATATCCACATTTCCAACGTTCTCAGATTCCAAAAACTATTACAACATAGGATATAAGCTTCTTCCATTCAATTACATCACTGTAATCACAAAATTTGAATAACTAATTTTGGAATAAAATATTATTGGAAAGAAGAATCCCAAAAAGAATACCTTATATCATCAATATGTGAACCTATATTGCTCGGACTGTTGTACATGTCACTAACCAATGAATGATGTTCTTTTCTGAAGACAGGTTGAAAAGTTTCATAATAATACGATTTTCAAATTGATCTTCTCCAATACCATTTCTCGCCTCATCAATCATTATAGTGTTTTTTTTCATCAAATTCAATCTTAAACTCATCTCATAATGTTTGTAAGTTTGTTTTTATAGAATAACTTTGATTATTAATTTACATAAAAAAAAAAATTATCATTAAATCCAATAAAAAAAATTGTGTACATTGATTCTTCAATAAAACATTTTAAACAAACCTAACCTTTCACATCCATTCTACTTTGACTAAATTCCAACATGAAATCTGTCGGAACATAATTCCAAGAAATGTGTTGGAGTGAGGTAATAAATTGTATGAGTTTTTTTTAATATAAACTGTTTTTTTTGGTTAATTAACATTGTTTTTCTTGGTTAATTAACATTGGTGCATCCTTGTTAGTTATGGATAAATAAAACATTCTCCATTTCTATTCTTAGAAAGTATTTTTTACATAAATTCACACAATTAAATGATTTCTTCCCCATATAATATTGGAGTAATTCTTATAAATTATAGAGGCCATGTAAAAAAATCATCATTTTTTACCTTTAATTAGTTTCATAATACTTATAAAGTGGTCATGTAGTATTCCCAAACTATCCTTTTATCATATCCATGCATGATTACCTATTTAAAGAAGAACTCTTTAATTTTAATATTCATTTAAATCATTTTTTAGTATAATGATTTATAAAATAACAAATAATTGTATCATATTTAAATTTGATTTGAAATAGATCATTATATAATTTTTCATTTATCTTGATATTTTATGGGTGAAAAAATTGGAGATATTGGTTTTCAGGGTTCATTTTAGAGGTAGGTCTCAGTTTGGTGATTTAGGGTCTAAAACCTTTCAAAGTCAGAAATTGCAAGAAAAACATTAGGGAAAATTTGAGGTCTAAAATGGTTATCCTAAGAAAAATAATAAAATAATACTTATGAATTTCTGAAGGAAAATAAAGAAAACTATTTTTTTAATCATATTTTCGATCATAGGTTTACTCAAATTTCAAGTGTAGACACTCGTTGGATAAGGAATTAATTTCTGCATCCAAAAAGTATCAACTCTGCATACTTTTGATAGACCCACAGTGAGATAAACTGGAAATACATGAAAAAAACGAGTTTCTTCATTTTGCATACTTTTGATAGACGTGGAGTGATATAAACTATAAATCAATGAAAACAATGTGTTTCTAAAACACATTTTTTTCATTTATTTCTAGTTTATCTCATTGTGGATCTATCAAAAGTATGCATAATGGGTACTCCTTGGATGTAGAATGTAAACCTATAAGAAGGTAAGTCAGAAATACGATTAAAAAGTAGTTTTCTTCCTTTCCCTTCAAAAATATTTACCCTTATGGTTGACATCATCATCTTGAATCCTATTGGTTCTTTTAAAGTTGATTTTGAGAGTACATTTTTTTGTCTTGAGGCCTAATTTTGACCTCAAAATTACCTTAATGCTCCCAACCCCTAGACGTTGTTCTACACACCAAGATCTTTCTAGTGGTGTGAAAATCACATTAATAAGAGTTAGTATGTTGAAGTTATGCCTCCCACAAGTTGACTTACCTTGTTGACCACCATGGTACTGAGTGGATGCCATGTTGACTCCCATTACTCACACATGTGGGGATAGTCACATGTGTACTTTCAAGAAGATTCTAAAGGGTCCAAAACCCTAACATTAATTGATGGTTGATGCATGCAAAAATCCTAACCCTAACCCTAGACGACTATCAGGCTATGATAAATACTAGGACACTAGGAAAAGAAGGAGATTCATTATTTTAGTGCTGTACTTGTTCTATAGTTGAGCAAAGAATCTAGGAGTGGGGTATTAGAGCATAATAAAGGTGGTTGAAGAGTTTGTAACATCCATTCAGGACTCAATGTCAAAGAAAACTCCAAAGTGAGTGCCCCTTTCTTTGTACTCGCATTCTATAACTGAAGAAAAGAGAGAAAAACATTTAAGCCTCACATTCTAGTTGGGTTTTCTCTCATATCAAGCTTCCTAGGTCACATATTGTGTTCATTTGCTTGTTCTTTTATTTTTGAATTTCACTTATTTCATAAACTTGAACATTAATCTAGAAATAATAACTCTGAGATCTAAGGAAATAACTTGCATAGTAAAAGATTTCATAATATTGCAAAATTTGTTGTGATGAATCGTGATGTAACCGTTGTCTTGGATACCTCAAGAATTCACTTTCTTGACGGATTTCCAATATATGATACCATTGATAATTCAATAAGCATGATACATGCACATGCAATAATCAAGAAATGTGCTAAACTATAAAGGAAATGGTTAACATGTCATGCATGATATAAACACATCTCAAAGATAATTAATGCACCACATAATATAAATTACAGAGAAAACATAGAGCGCACTTATATTTAAATAAATCATTCACCAACTCGTTGTAGACATCAAACGTTCCACCTAACCATAGACATTGTTGTTCTAGCTCTCTCAACAATAGGTCACCCCCAAGCCGAGGTTGTGAATCCACAAGGAAGGGTCCTCGACCAACACTAAAACTCACACTAGTCAGCGATCAAGCTCTCACATTTTTCCCAACCACACAACAATCCTAGTTTACCAACTCTCTTTCCCCCTCAACTTGTACCACCCAAAGAAATGAACACTCTTCTCTGTAATGCAGTCCCTTAAGTTGCTCCATCTCTTTATAGGGCTCAAGTTCTATTGGTCGGGAAATATCAATGTTGTAAACTCCAAGGATTATCAGCTATGGACAGTTCTTTCACAACTGTCAACATTCTCATGCACACATGCATCAATTCCTCATTGGAATAATCAACATTCACCTACAGTCAACAAGAAATGGATCTTTTCCTTCAACCATTCCTTTTTCACATGCCCCCAAACCAAGAACAAGAGTGAGCAAGAATGAATGAATGAGATACCATGAATGGTGAATCAAAAAAGATCAAGTAACCCTCAAACAACCCAAAAGCAAGGTTTATATAATTACATGCAATTAAGCACTATGTGGCCTCCCAAGAATATTGCATAACCACTTTTTCCAACTAATTCTCATCCATATTGGATCATTATATTGGTTTTCATCTATCTCGATCCTTTTAGAGTGGAAAAAAATTGGAGGAATTAGCTTGCAGGGCCATTTTAGTGGTAGGTCCTAGTTTGGAAAATTGGGGATTGGAACCTTCCAGGACCATTTTGAGGCATCAAATGACATTTTTGGGGGTTAAAACTTTCCTCACACAACTTGGACCATGTGACATTATTCTACACATTAAAATCTTTCTAACGGTGCAAAAATTTCATCAATCAGAGCTTGTATGCAAAACTTATCCCTCTTGCTAGTTGACCTACCGTGTTGACCACCATGGTACAAGATGATTCCATGTCATCCCCCTTTACTAACATATACGGGGCTATCCACATATTTAATTTCAATAAGATTCTAGAAGATCCAAAACCCTATCACAATTGAGGGTTCAGGAAGTCAAAAAACCTACCCCTAGATGGCTATCGGGCTATGTTAAATATCAGGCCACTAGGAGGAGAAAGGGTTCCATTATTTTTCACTATATCTTGTTCCATAGCTGAGAAAAACATCTGAGATTGGTATTCTGTGAGCATAATAGAGGAGGAGAGATTATGTAGTATTCATATAGACCATAGGTCAAAAGAAACTCCATAGAGAGTGTCTCTTTATTTGTACTTGCAACATTTCTATACCAGAAAAAAAAAGAGCAGAGCAGTCTCACCTTCTAACTGGGTTTTATTCCGTATTGGGTTTCTTGGGTCATATCTTGTGTTTATTTGTGGATGGTGTGATTGTATTTTACTATTTTCTATTTTCCGCATTTTATCTATTTCATGCATAAGTAGAAAATCAATAACTAGATATTCTGGAGATCTAAAGGAAAAATAATCTTAATAGTAAATATTTCTAGTATTCTATTAGATCTATTGTGAATAATTTTTCCAGTGGAATATCCACCGCAGTTTATAGATCAAATTTCAAGATGGGTTAATAAAATATAATAAATGACTTAGCCCCTTTATCCCCCTCTCTCGTGGAATCATAGCCCCATATCTTCGTTCTTGTCTGTCTTGCAGTCAACGATATATTTTATTATTAAAAATATTCAAAGTATTACATTGTTAGGCTCTTTGGCCTTTCAAATTTACAGGAACTCTAACCTTTCATTAAATATACAAAATACATTATTCATTAAAGGACTCAAAATTGGGGTATTCCATTCCCGTCCCCCTTATTTTTACATTGTCCTTGGTGCATAGAAAAAAGAGAAATCAAAATTTCAAATGTCTTCAAAAATTCACGGGTACTCTTCCCATATGGCATCCTCATGCTCCCAAGTAGCATCTTTAGGACTGTAACAGGTCCATTGTAAATTTACCAATCTTATGGCTCAATTCCAGAGCACCTTGACCTTCTTACCCAATATGCACATCAACTAGACATGAAAGTCTCCTTCTGGCTCCACCTGAATCGAATTCCAAACAATAACATGGTTAAGATCATGAACATATTTTTCCAACAAAGAGACATAAAACACATTATTCACATTCATGGTAGTAGATAATGCAAGCATGTATGCAATTGGCCCTATTATGTCCAATTTATCAAATAGACCACAGAACCTAACTGCTAGCTTGGTACATCTTCCCAAAATCAATGAGTTCTTCTTAGGCTTCAATTTCAAAAATACATGCTCTGCCACTTTAAATTCTCTATTTGTCATGTTCTTATATGCATAACTCTTTTGTCTGTCTTGTGTTGTTGATCTGGATTTTATGAGCAGAATGAAATGAATACAGATTATTAACAGGTTCTTAACACGAAATAATAGAGAAACAGTAAAATTGGTTTTCTATTCAATAACGAAATAAGCTGAAACTATAAAATGTAGTGGAAACAAGCTTGCTGGAATGGTGGCGACTTATCTCTGAGAAGAGATGTGACGACAGTGCACATTTGCAAGAAGAAGGTTACAATGAGGATCTGAAGGCCTTTTTACAATAATAAATAATTCCCAAAACCCTAGACATCCAAAAACCTAACCCTAGGAGATGAAGCGCCCAAAGTCATATGGGCCCCGTTTGGGTAAGTTAGTACATCAACTTCCCGGAGTCGTAACTTTTGCATACGATCTCCGTTTTAGGCATGTGATAGCCCGTTAGAAAGGTATCATCGAGTAGATTCATTTTGGTGGCTCAATGATGCCCTTTCCTTTGGCTATAATTGAGGATATCGATCCCGAAAAACCTTCATTTAGGCCCTCAAAATGGCCCCAGAAGTTAAAACTACTAAAAATAGTAAATTGCCAAAATTGTCAGAAAACTGCTTTGAGCCAGTTGGAAAAGGTGAGTGGCCACCGATATCCATATGGATCAATCCCCCCTCCTTATTAAGCAATGGTATCCATTGCGTTGAGGTCCCCCATTAGATGAGGAAATTTCTGCTGAATTTGGCCCCAGGTGAGCCACTTGCCTTGGTGCAGGAGTTGCCCTGCTTTGACGACTCGATAGAGATGGATCATTTGTTGTCGAGTGCCCTTGATCTGTCTGTCCACAATCTGATCATTGGATTCCTGTTGTAGGCAGTCGGGGTTGATCTATGTTGGTGTCAGTTGTTATTCTACTTTTGAGGTGTCTAATAATGGTGGGAAATAAGGGAAAAGGAGATCCACGTTGAACACTGGGTGCAAACCAAGGAAAGGAGGAATGTTGAGCTCAAAAGAATTATCCCCCATGGCCTTGGTGATAGTGTACAACCCATAACAAAGTGGGAGAAGCTTCCGATGGGGTCCTGTAAGGCGTTCTTTCTGCAAGTGCAACCAAACTTTGTCGCCCACCTGAAACTTATGCGACACCTGATGTTGATCATGGCGTTGTTTGTACTTGTCATTGGACTTCTGTAGGATATCCTGAACCTGTTGGCGGATGTGTTGGATCCGCTCAATGAACCAAGTGGCTTTGTCAGCTTCAGTTGGAATAGGAGATGATTCGGTCGAGGTGACCTCAAGGGGAAGTGCAACATCTATGGGTCCCAATGGTTGGAATCCCAACCCCACTTGAAAGGGGTTGTGGCCGGTTGAGCTATGTAGGGCTCGGTTGTAGCTATGTTGGACATAGGGAAGGCTCTCATCCCATGTGTGAGGGTGCTTTGAATTATACATGCGAAGGATATGTACAATCATTCGATTTACAACCTTGGTTTGGCCATCTGTCTGGGGGTGGAAGGCCGTGGATTTGGTGAACTTGGTGTCCAGCAGTGACCATAGGCTCGACCAGAATGTGCTGAGAAATTGACTATCCTGATCTGAGACAATGGTTTGTGGGATTCCAAAATGTACCCAGACTCGTACAAAGAAGAGGTTGGCAGTGGCCTCTGTTGTGATTCTCTTCTTGTAGGCAACCAGAATCGCCATCTTAGAAAAGCGATCAACAACCACAAAAACACAGTCATTTCTCTGCTTGGTGGACGAGAGGCCCGACATGTAGTACATTGAGATGAATTCCCATGGCCTGTCAGGAGTAGGAAGAGGGGTGTACCGGCCCTACTTCTTAGTGGTTGGTTTGGAAATAACATAGGCAGTGCAGGACCTGATATACTTGCTGACCTCCTGTTGAAGTTTCGGCCAGTAGAAATGTTTCTGTAGCATCGCCACTATCTTTTCAACGCCGAAGTGTCCTGCCACCCGACTATAGTGGGCGTCCCAGATCATCTTCACTCGCTCACTTGATGGAACATAGATATGGACCAGACGACACAACAACCCATCCTGAAGATGGAAATTATCGACAACTGCGTTTGCACCCAACATTTGGTAGGTGGTGGCGAAGTCAAGGTCTGTCTCATAGAGTTGGGGCCATCCATATGTCTCATGGCCGCAAAAGTCTAGCACCATGGTGAGTGCCATGACTGGCAGTCTGCTGAGGCAATCAACGACGTGATTGGTGCTTCATGTTTTATACTTGATGTTGAGGTGGAATTGTTGCAAGTATGTGGACCACTTTTGATGGCGGTCATTCTGCAATTTTCCCTATGTCTGCATGAACTGCAGTGGCTTATGATCAGTGTGGATGATTGTCTCCTTCCCAAGAATGTAATGTCTCCACTGGCAACATGCTTTCACAATGGAGTACATTTCTTTGTCGTAAGTAGGGTACTTACGGACAGTATCTGACAGTGTCTCACTATGATAGGCCACGGGGTGGCCGTGCTGAGTGAGAACGACACCCACAGCATAGTTTGAAGCATCTGTCTCGATCTCAAAAGGATGTTGTAGGTCTGGTAGTGAAAGTACTAGGGTTGAGCATAAGCGCTACTTCAAATCATTGAACGCTTGTTGTTGGGACTGGCCCCATGCAAATTTCTCCTTACCACCACCCCTGTTTATTTGGCTGAGGGCCCATGCAATATGGGAGAAACCCAACACGAACCTGTGGTAGAAATTGGCAAGGCCCAAGAAGCTTCGAATCTCAGTGAGTGTTGTTGGGGTTGGCCAGTCACGGATGACTTGGATCTTGGATGGATCCACATGTACGCCATGCTAATCAATGATGTAGCCTAGGTAATGGACCTTGTCTATGCCGAAGGAGCATTTTTCCAAGTTGGCGTATAGCTTGTGCTGCCGCAGGGTGTGCAGAACCTGCTGAATATGATACAAGTGTTCGGCCCAATTTTGTTGTAAATTAGAATGTCATCCAGATACACCACTACAAAATTATTGGTGAATGGTCCTAGGATATCGTCCATCATCCTCATGAAAGTGGCTGGAGCATTTTTCAAACCAAAGGGCATGACCAACCATTCAAAAAGGCCTTCTTTTGACTTGAAGGCGATCTTCCATACATCTGTTTGTTCTATTGGGACCTGGTGGTAGCCAGACTTCAGATCAATCTTATTGAAGTATTTGGCCCCCGTGAGTTGATCAAGGAGGTCATCGACTCGGGGAATCGGGTACTGGTTTTTGACTATGATTTTATTCAGAGCCGATAATCAATATAGAGTCGCTAGGTTCCATCTTTCTTCTGTACCAGCATGATTGGGCTTCCGCAAGGTGATGAGCTCAGGCGGATGTGCCCCTTGTGGATCAGTTCTTGGATCTGTCGCTTGATCTCCTCATTCTCTAACAAAGAGCGACGATAGACTGGACCATTGGGTAGCGGTGCGTCGGGGGCCAGATTGATGGGGTGCTTGACCTGGCAGTGCAGAGGTACCCCTGTAGGTGAGGAGAAGATATCCGAGTATTCTTCCATGACCTTATCTACTTGCTTCTGCTGTGTGGAGAGGTCGGCCGCAGAGACCCTGGATGTGGCTGTGATATTTCGCTTATTTTGAGAGCGAATCACGAAGAAGACAAACTTCCCTGTCTGAGAGATGACCTTCTTGCATTGCTTAGTAGAGATCAAGGAAATAACACTAGGTGGGACTGCCTCGGGTATCCTGTACAATTTCTTGTTCAAAGTAATAATAACACTACGAGGCCTAGACTCATATACATCATGACATTTCCATAAATAAGGTTGGCCCAAAAGAACATCACAAACTTCGAGAGGAGAAACATCACACAATACCTCGTCTTTGAAGGGCTTTTTCCATACGACAATCGGCACTGTTGGCTGACGTGGAGATCGATTCCTTGGCGGAGCTATCCAATGGTGTACGGTTGTGGGTGCGACGTTGTTGGCAGGGCCAGCCACTTGACGACCTCTGCTGAGATGAGGTTCTTTTGGCTACCACTATCAACAATGAAGTGCAGCGGGGTGACTTTTACCCACATCTGTGAATGGAAGAGGCGCTCTCCTTCTTTTGGCTCGTCTGGTTCACCAGGCTGGAGCTTGGTGGTAGCAACGGTGGCACTGGGTTCCACGTCAATGATCTGTCTTCCCCTTTATGGTTTTGGCTCAGAGTCATAATCTGCATCTGATTTAGAGGCTTTCACTTCGGCCACCAACGACTGCTTTGAGTGGCAGTCAACAGTGTTATGCCAAGGGATCTTATGGAAGTCACACCACTTCCCGGTATATTTCTTTGTCTTTCCAGTGTCCTTCTTTTCTTGCAGCTTGGACTGGTTGTCCTGATACTGTCCATGTTTGCTCTGTCCTTTGTTCGGTGGGTTGGGGCCGCCCTTTCCTGGCTTTTGTTGTGAGGGGTTCCCAGGCCCAAATTGTCGCGTCTTTTGTTTGAGCTTCTGCTAGATTTTGACAGCATATCGGTAGGTCGCGCCCAAGGATGAGATGTTCAGAAATTTCATTTCAGTCTGGATGTACCTATGCAGAGCACCAGATGTCGCTTCGAATATTTGATATCCAACTTGGTGCGCAAGGTATGGAAGATAATTGTGAAATATGACACTGCTTGGTCTCTTTCTTGCCGCAAAGTGTGGTCCATTTGGTATACAGGTCGTCATAACTTCCAACGGGGTAGTATTGTTCCTTAATAACATCCTTGAAGGATTCCTAGGTGGTCGTGACTGAAAATAATGAGGTTTCCTCTATTTCCTTTTTCTCACAGAAATTTTCCCACCAATCTTTGAGGAGCGCAAAAGTAATTTTTTCTTTATTCGAAAAGTTATGGACAGAAAAATACCCTTCTAGTAGATTCAACCACTTGTCTACAAAATCTGTGTCTATTTGACCTTCAAATATAGGAATATCGAATTTTATTTGTACCTTGAAGGGGGCGGTGCCTTCGTTCGAAGAAGATGCGTCGCCTGTTAGTAGCCGCTGAAGGATTTGCAAGAAACTATCCATCATCTCATTCCTCTGTTGCGTGAGGGCTTCCTCAATCAACAGTTTGAAAGGATCTCCTGTCCCATCATATTTCTTTTCTCCTTCCATGGGAGGTCGCTTGGGTGTGAAAGATCTTCTTTCCTCAAGATAAACAAGCTCGAGACCTAACTCTTTGTACTCCGACCTCGTTGGGGACATGCATTAAGTCGAAAAGGAGCAGACCGCTCTGATACCACTGATCTGGATTTTATGAGTAGAATGAAATGAATACAGATTATTAACAGGTGCTTAACAAAAAATAACAGAGATACAGTAAAACTGGTTTTCTATTCAATAACGAAATAAGCTGAAATTGTAAAATGCAGCGGAAACAAGCTTGCTGGAATGGTGGCGGTTTATCTCTGAGAAGAGATGTGACGACAGCGCGCATTTGCAAGAAGAAGGTTACAATTAGGCTCTGAAGGAATTTTTACAATAATAAAGAATTCCCAAAACCCTAGACATCAAAAAACCTAACCGTAGGAGATGAAGCGCCAAAAGTCATGTGGGCCCCGTTTGGGTAAGTTAGTACATCAACTTCCTAGGGTCATAACTTTTGCATATGATCTCCGTTTTAGGCGTGTGATAGCCCATTGGAAAGGTATCGTAGAGTAGATTCATTTTGGGGGCTCAATGATGCCTTTGGATATCATTGAGGAGCTCGATCCCGAAAAACCTTCATTTAGGCCCTCAAAATGGCCCCGAAAGTTAAAACTGCTAAAAATAGTAAATTGCCAAAATTATCAGAAAACTGCTTTGAGCCAGTTGGAAAAGGTGGGTGGCCACTGATATCCATCTGGATCGGTTTCTTTCAAATTTTGTTTATTTTTAACCATTTAGTCTTCCATATTCTTGAACAATTATGGCCTAAGCAACACTCTGTCTTCTAGGTTGTCCCAACTCACTAGGGTATTTCATTTTATACCATAGATAGATTCAAATGGGCTCATCTTCAATGAATCTTGATAACCATTATTATAGAAAAACTCAACCAAATGCAAGTAATCTTCCCACTTAGATGGCTTATCCATCACATACATTCTCAACATGTATTCAATCACTTGGTTGACCCTCTTTGTCTGCCCATATGATTGTGGATGGTATGATGTGATTAAGTTTATATTTGTACCAAATCCTTTAAACAATCCCCTCCATAAGTTTGAAGTAAACATTGTATCTCTGTCTGAAACAATTTCCTTAGGTATTCCATGCAACCTAACAATTTTTCTCATATAAATCTCTGTAATATTAGTTGTTTTTTGAGTCATATTCACTGGAACAAAATGAACATCATTTTTTAGTTTATCCACCACTATCATTATCGAATCATGTTGCCTTGTTTTCCTAGGAAATTTAGTAAAAAAATCAATGATTACTACTTACCATTTCCTCTCTGGAATTAGCAATGGTTGCAACAAACCTGTTGGGTGTCTATTCTCAGATTTCATGCTCTAACATTCCATACATATGCTAATGTAATCAACAACATTCTTCTTCATTCATGGCCAAAAGTATTAGCTTCTTATTTCTACAATTGTTTTCTAGTAATCAAGATGTTGGACATATGAAACATTATGCATTTCTTTTAATACCAAATTTCTTATTTCTCTAGGATTAGGAACATACATTATGTTTTTTATGCAATAAGTACTCCATCTTCTTTCATCTTATACTCTTTAAATTTCTATTGTACGTTTTCCTTCTATAAGATTTATTTTACCTGTATGTAAGGCTGGTCTATAACAACATCTAAATTTCTTCTCTTTAAATATGATTGATGCATACTAATGGTTATAGCATGCATGATATGTACCCTTCTATTGAGTGCAACAACAACTTTATTTTCTTTTCCTTTGATATGCTTGATTTCAAAGTCATACTCACTTCAAATTCCATCCATCTTGTTTTCCTAGCATTTAAAGTTGGTTTCTCAAACAGATATTTCGGACCACTATGGTCTGCCCTTAATTCAAATCTATTTACCATTAAATAATGCCTCCACATCTTCAATGCATGAATTATGGCAGCAAGCTCCAAATCATGTGTCGCATAATTCCTCTCGTGTTATTTAATATTTATGGACCCATATCCAATGACATGTCCTTTCTGAGTGAGGTCTCCACCAATTCCTTCTTTATATGCATCTATGCATACAACAAAATTTTCATTTGGCTCAACAATATTGAAAGTAGGTGCACTGGTAAGTAACTCCAATAAATTAAAATTGTCTTCACTCTGGTGTCCATTCAAAGTTAAATCCCTTATTTTGTGAAGAAGTGATTGTATGAGCAATTTTAGAGAATCCTACTATAAATCTCATGTAGTATCTGGCTAATCCCATGAAATATCTAACTTATGAAACATTCCTTGGGGCTAGCCATCCTCTAACAACTTCATTATTCTCTAGATCTACTGCTATACCTTCCTCTGAAATAATGTTCCCAAAATAATGGATTTGCTTTTGGTAAAAAGATCACTTGCTTAACTTGGCATACAATTGATGCTCCCTTATCACTTGCAACACCGTTCTCGAATGTTCTTCATGTTATTCATCTGACTTGGAATAAATAAGTATGTCATCTAGGAACACAAAGACGACATTATTCAAATAATTTATGAATATGTCATTCATCAAGCACATAAATACAGTTAGTGCATTGGTCAATCCAAATGGCATCACCACAAATTCATAATGCCCATACCTGGTTCTAAAAGCGGTCTTACTAATGTCTTCTTCCTTTATTCTCACCTAGTGATATCTTGACCTCAAGTCTATCTTTCAAATGTATTTGCTCCTCTTAGTTGATCAAAGAGGTCATCAATTTTGGGTAGAAGGTATTTTTTCTTCATGATATCTTTATTCCACTATCTAAAGTCAATACATAACCTCAACATTCCATCCTTTTTTTTCACAAAGAGTACTGGTGCTCCCCAAGGTGATACACTTGGGCATATGTACCCTTTTTTCCATAATTCTTCTAGTTGCATTTTTTATTCTTTTAATTATGGTGTACTCATTCTATAAAGTGTCTTTGATACTGGGGTAGCTCTTGGTACTAAATCAATAGAGAAATATATATCCCTCCTTGGTGGCAATCTTGGTATCTCTTTGAATACATCCTCAAATTCTTGCAATCCTAAAAACATATTCAAGACTTAGTCCTTTGGTATTTGTTGGCTCCTCCACATGAGCTACATACAATTGACATCCTTTCCTAAAATGTCTCTTCAGTTGTAAGGCTAAAATCTATGAATAGAAATGGGTCTTGGAATTCTTTTCATAGTGCTCTGTTTCCCTTATTGTAAATGTCTTATTGTGGCAATCTAGGATATCATGATTCTTGTCCAACCAATCCATTCCAATTAGAATATCATAAGATCCTAATAATATGATATTCATATTAGCATTATTATTCACTCCATTAATATTTATTGGATAGTTTCTCATTGTCTCATTGATCCTTCTTTTGGTTCCAGTGGCTAGTTGAACCAACCATGATTTTTCAAGCTTACTTCCTTCAAATGAAATATTTCCACTATTTTAGGATCAATGTAACTATGGCTTTATCATGAATCAATTAAAATAGAAACAAGGTGATTTATAAACTTACATTCCACCTCAATCATATGGGATTGGTGTTTTTCTTGTTGATCTTTTGTAGCTGCATTTATCCTTGGAATATTTATGCTCATGTATTCCACTATAGTATCCTATTGTATTTTGTGTAGTGTCCTCATCTTGTCTTATCTATGAGGGAAATCCTTGTACATGTTATCTTCCTTACATCCCCAACATTTGATTGGTGGTCTTCCCCTTTTTCCCAAGGAGTCTTCTTTCTTGGATTCATTCTTATTAGGTTGATCTTGTTGATATTTTCTAGGATTGTTTCTATTGAAATGAGGGTTTGAATTGCTTCCTTCTTTGCTTGTATTTCTCCTTCTTCTTATCCTTCCAATATTTTTGAAAAGACTCCCTTCCTATGCCTTTCTCATACATGTACTTATCCTTTCTAATAGTCTATGTACTCAAAGTCATGGGTTCATGATATTGAATTTTTATTTATAGAAAGATGGAATTCCACTCAGAAACCTTTGTATCTTCACCTTCTCATCCTTGATAAACCCCTCATACTTCAACAACCCCAAGAAATTATTTCCATATTCTCTTGTGGTCATGCTTCCCAACCTGAGTTCAAAGAACTCTTGTATCTTCTTGTCATAATAGTGTTTTAAAATATAATCATGATAAAAATATTTCTTGAAATGATTCCAAGTAATCCTAGTCTCATTAATGTGCTCAACTTTCTTCAATTGATCCAACACATAACATCTTTTCCATGAAAATGGTATGTGTCTATCCATGCTTCTAGGTTAGATGAGTAGTTGTGTAACTAAAGATACTTCTTGATTCCAAGAAATCGGGATTCAACATCATTTTCCCTTTCTCTTTCACCATCAAAGGATGGTGGCTTAAGCTTCCTAATCTCTCCTTGCAAATTGTCCAACTCATATCTTCTTCTTTGATGCCTAATAAGAGACACTTTTGAACTTCTCCTTGACTCTTCAGATGATTAAAACTTCTTGGTTGAGTGAGTAAGTGACTGATAACTATGAGTTCTACTAACACTTCTTGAGTGACTAGGTATTCTTTAGTTATCTCTTTTTTTATGATGTTTTCCTTCTTCCACATGTCTTGAGCCTGATCCATTCTTCACTTGCCTCTGCAATTGGTTTAGAATTTGCATCATCTGAGAATTTATTTGATTCCACTCCTCCTGTGCTCTCTTTATCTTCTCGTTTTCATCTCTATAAATCTACACTTACATTCTCAAACTTCTCATAGTATCTACCAATTCTGCTAGTTCCACTCTCTTCCTATGTTAGTTAGATTTTGTTTCAACATTACCCACACTGATATTTTGGACTTTGGATTCTCTCTCATGAATATGGGCTCCATGTGCATCCTCCGTGTATCTGATATGAAATCATGAGCATGAATTGATCTTCTTATACCTCTGATTATGGAAAATGTGCAAGCAATCATTTTTGTTAGAATTATATATATTATAATTTTTTTGTTAATTAATGTTATAGTCCTTCATTTCAATTCATGAATAATTATATCATAATTATCCAAATTCTAATAATTAAAATTTATTCTCCTCTGATTCATATTTCCAATGACTATTCTTATGTCCCAATCTGATCTTTGAGCTAAAAGTTATGGCTTCCTAAAAAATCCATTTTCACCCAATTTGTGCATTTTCTTCATTGGTGCAATTTCGCTAGAAGGCCAACTTTTGTCAACTGTAGAAGAAAATCCATAAAGAACCAATAAAATTTATGTATTAGGAACTGATAATATTCATTATGGTGAACACACAACAACCTTCATATTCTCCATATCTTGTTCCAATAAGTTTCTACAACAATATGGAATTTGCAACTTTGTCGTTTTTACAATTTTTCCGGACTTGGAAATTTAAGCAAAACTAGTTGTCTCCCAAACTGTGACTTCTGGAAAAAAATTCACTCCAACAAACTTGTCTAGATTGATGAGTATATAAAATTTCAGTAAATAAAATTTTCTAATTTTGTAATTTGGGTTCACTTTTTCTCCTTCAAAAATCCCAAAAATCCCCCAAAAGTGGCCTGGAATAGTGGATTTTGTCCTATTTCAGCATCCCCACTCCAAAATCCTTAGAATATACCCAATTCCTTCTTTAGGTATTTTCATGTATGTTATTTGGATTCTCTCCAAAATTTCAGCTTAATTTGGATCTCAGTCATTGAATTGGAATCATATCTTTAAAAACCATTGTTTCGAAATTTCTAACAGATTCAAGTAGAAATGGTCAGTGGCCCTCGCTGACACTTTTGTATCCCTCCTCTTTGTAGACAAAACCACAAAAAAAATCTCAATCTGAGTTACTTTGCTCTAATTATGGCCAAAATAAGAAAATGGCTCCAAACTTGTTTGTTTTTTAAACATAGGAAATTCTTTGCATATGTGGCATCTATCATCATGGATGTTGATGTGGCACCACATATCCACATTTCACTTTGATGGGATTTCATGTCACCCCTTCGGCCACCTGGCCCTGGCCCATCATCCTTTGTCACCACCACCTTTCTCTCTTCTTCTTACTTACCCTTACCTTATCATTACACTTCAATATATAAATAAAATAAAATATTATTAAATAAGGGACCCACCCATACTAGCTAGCACACAACATTATCATACTATCCCATGCTACTGGCAGGTCCCATCACCACCTTTATTTTTGGTGTGCAACCCTCCTACACCCTAGATCTGATGGTGGAGATGATCAACAACTGGTAGTTGATTTTGGAGGTTAAAACAAACGAGATTTAATGGCACATTCACCCCTGAAAACACCATCCCACCGAGTGGATACATGGCACTCCCATATCCATTTTGGAGGATTACAAGGTTTTCAAAAATTCTTTATCAAAGTTCTGATACCACTAATGGTATTGGGCCATCACAACATATTGTCGTCTCACCATGGTGGTCTACTACCCTGCCACCGGGGCCTACCACCCCTCCACAGTGACCTACCACTGTGCCACCAAACTACCACCGTGACGTTCCACATCAACACTTCCATGTCACTGGCCACGTGGTGTCGACGTCATCCTTTAGTCACCGTACACGAAAATTCCAATATTCACAAAAAATGCATATTTTCAAGAAATGTCTACGGCCGCCCAATCACCCTCTGGCTTGGTCTCTGCAAAATAAAAACCTTTCAACCAACAAGTGAGCCCATATGGCCCAATAATTTTAAACCAATGCTCTGATACCAATCTATGACGTACACATCGACCCGGGTACCTCAAGAATTCACTTTCTTGACATATTTCCAATTTTTGATATCATTGATAATTCAAGAAGCATGATACATGCACATGCAATAAATAAAAAACATGCTAAACTATAAAGGAAATGGTTAAAATGCCATGCACAACTTTAACAACAAGCATGCACGATATAAACACATCTCAAAGATGATTAATACACACTGAAATATAAATTACAGAGAAAATACAAAGATAACTTATCTTTAAATAAACCATTCACCAACTCACTACAAACATCAGACGTTCCACCCAACATTGTTTTTCTAGCTCTCTCAACAGAAAGTCACCCCCGAGATAAGACTTTGAATACATAAGGATAGTTCGTAGGCCGACTCTAAAATACACACTAGTTAGCCATCAATCTCTCACTTTCTGATCGGGCCTACCAACTCCAATGGGTACTCTTCTTTCCCAAGGAACCCCGAAATGCAATGGGGTTGTATAAAAGTTACCAATCTAGCAAGTAAGAGAAGAGTGAAGTTGTTAAGCTTAAAAACAAAATCTTCGCTTCACAACACTCTTGAATAGACCAAACTCTTCAACAATCACCAATATAAAGTTAAGTGTTACAATAACCATCCAACATTATGGTGTAAATTTTTTTTTTCCTCTTAGCTCAAACTTTCATTTTATAGGTTGTGTGGCTCAAGCCACTTGTCAAATTCATGAAAAAATATGATTACTAAATTACTAATGATCTACTATTCACCCACCCATGTGTCATGCACATGCATATGTGCACAAATAATTACTTGTTTAAAAATATAAAATAATGATTTATCCTCACCCAACTCCCACATTCCCTATTTTTACTCTTAGGTGTCCCCTTGATCTCATCCTCATTTCCTATTTGAGTGGAAGCACATGTAGTCACTACTTTAGTTATTTATTAATTCTCTTTAACATCTCCCAACCCACTCATTTTTACTCACAATTCTATTTGAATTTGAATTCTTATTCCTCTTTTTTCTCTTGATTTGTGGGTGCACTAGTAATTAGTTTTTAGTTAATTAAAATTACTTATTTTATTTTATGCACATTCCTAGAATGTATTTAATTTCTCAATGGCATTTAATTAACTAATTTATTTATTTTTGTTATGAGATACTCATAATCATGTACTACTATCCATTAATTATTTTTTCATATATATTACAATGCATAATCTATATGAGGTCATTCCTCTCTTATTAAATGAAATGTACATGCTAGAGAAAACATGTTTTAAATGCTTTAATCAATATTATTTCAATGTATACTTGAAAATTTATATGCAATTACCAAGGTTCCCATGCTTTTCCATTCCCTTCAAGAGTTACCTTTCAATAAGTACCAAGGGCGCCATGTTTACACATGCCCTTCAAACATCGAACTTTCTTGGTGGGGGAAATGGTGCAACTGTTGAGACCACGTTAACTCAACCTTTATTTCCTTTGTTCAGAGACTAACAATCAATAAGGAGCACGCCCTTTAGATATACCTCGTGAGTAATATAATCCATGGCCTAACCTCACAACAATGTGCAACCTCTGAGTAAAAATGTCATCAACTTTTCAACCCAGATCACATAAAATGAATGCTAGTATGAAAAAACAAGAATGTTGTTCATTCTCTCCTGATGGAACCCTGTACACTTCCATACAACCCCATTACTCTTATGTGTATTATTGACAAGTATCTTTCCTATGCTTGTACACACTACAATCAATGAATCTAATTGTTCCATAATCAAAATCAAAGTATAACATTTAACATATAACATATTATAATACATTGACTCAATCTAGAGTTCAATATAATGTTGCCACAATCCCATGTCAATATACACATGTGGTTTCCTATCACACTAGGAAAAGCAACAATCCATGTTATCATAAAAACATCAGTCATATCAATTTAATTTTAATCCATCCATGTTATCATAAAAACATTTAAATAAACCCATTGAAAATTATCACTCAATTCCAATCAGATAATTAAAAATTTGAGTTTCACCATATTAATACAAGTCAATAAACCAAGTCTTTTATAAACAAATCCCCGCAAATAGTAAGATCCAAACCCTCGAACAAGAAGAAACAAATGGGGCACTACATTTTTGCTCTCATTATTAGCATGGCGTAAAATAGACTTATATTAATCATCAATCTCATCAATATTTAAGTATTATAAAAATAATAAATAATAACTGATAATTAAAATAATAATAATTAATTGGATAAAATAATTGTTCCAATTTTGATGATAAAACAATGTAATTTTGATGTTAATTTGACATAAAACATAGTAACTGTGTTGCTAAAAAGATGCTAAAATGGTGCAAAATAAATAATAACAATGCATAACTGACACTAACATGATGTATGATTGATGTAAGATGATGCAAATATGAATAATCATAATGCATATTTGGCACTAAAACGATGCAATATTGATGCAAGACAATGCTAATAAGACACAAATGCGACACAAAATGAATAAAAAAGTTCCATAATTCAATGTCATTATGACACTAATGATGTAGATAAGACACAAGAACGATACACCTTCTGAAATATCGATGCACCACAACCCTAATATGATGAAAAAAACATGTTTTCCAATCTCTTCTCCAACTGGGTTTTCCATCTTATAGTGTGAAGGAGTGAGTATTGGATATCACCTTCAAGGTTCCGGATTTCCCTATTGGAGCCATTTAGAGGCATCTTAAGAGTGCATACTTCTCTGGTAAGGATGTAACAACAATAGAGGCACTAAACTCAATCCATGGCAATGAAGGAGAGGGAGCCAAAGAGGTGGAGAGGAGGAGATTTTAGGTTGTGAATACTTTGGCCATGTGACTTTGACTATAGGTCATAGGAATTGCATCAAATGATATTAGAGTGAGTAGATCCTAATATTGAAGGCCCCCATTA
>ML803816.1:0-24912 GCA_009831015.1 Picea engelmannii | reverse complement strand
TTCACGATATCATTTCCATAAATATACTTGGGTTTCACCTTATTGTTCTCCACTTTATTCATTTTAGTATTTAAAAGGAATTTGTGATTAAATGTTAGAAAATTGACATGTTTTCATATATATCTCAAATATGTGTGAGCTTTTTAATGTGTAGGAATATGTGGAGGATTAATTCAAAGGACTTCTCGAATACTTCCTCCACCATTTCAATATTTGAGGAGATAATTCAAGCCCATTCCAAGGAGAAGATCATGGAGATTTGGTTGGAATATCTTATCCAAGACATATGAGAGATATGTGTGAGGATTTGAAGGGATTATATTTTGTAATAATGGGAAATAGGTTGAGAGAAAAGTGGATCTGTAATAATGAGATGGTTATCTTATCTTCAAGGTTCTCATGTATAAAAGAGAGTGCTCTCTCTTCATGAGGATTCAATTAGAATATGAAGTAATGTAGTAATCAAGTAATTAGAATCAGATTAGTCATTAGGATTCGAAAGAGAAAGGGATTCTTAGATTTGATTCATGGTTTTGGTTTTCATGCTTTCATTATTCTTTTATAAAGATTGATTTGATTATCGTAATATAAGATTTCTTCATTGGTGAGATCTCACATATGTTGTTGTGTCATTCAACTCTTCACTTGTTGTATATGATTTTCCTTCATGTAGTTCTCCATTTCTAGATTGATTTCATTTACGCAATTTCCCATTCCTAGATTAATTTCATTTACGCAATTTCCCATTCCTAGATTAATTTCATTTACGCAACTAGATTAATTATATTTCAACCATGTGTTAGATTAATGATTCAATTTCAATCGTGTGTTATATTAATGATTCAATTTCAGCTGTAGTTTAAACATTAGATTAGATTAGTCTCGCTTCAATCTTGCATATACTTTGCATGTGCTTCGTCAGTTGACGAACCCCGGGTTGACAAATTAGATAGTTGGGAAAGTACTACAACTCAATTAATACAACATTAGTTCAACCCAATATAACGACTGTCGTTCCTTTGTCACGATTGTTGTTCCTTTTGCTGTTCATTTGAACAGAACAATTGTTGTTCCTTTTGTTACGATTGTTGTCCCTTTGTAGGGGTTGCATATCTGGAGGACGGGTATTGAAAACGGAAGGTAAGAACCTACGTAAGCAACAAGTAAAACGCTTGCGCCAGTGCCTACCTTTGGATGATGCATAGAGGTTATATTTTAGGACATCTTTAGAGCCCAACAATAGGAACAAGAAATCTTGTGGTGAGAAGAACCAAAAGAAAAAATGTTGGTTTAAAAGTGGTGGAAAATGTTGTAGTGTTTTTGCAACAAATGATGAAAATGATGGATGCCATTGAATTGGCTCAACAGAGAAAATTGCCAGAAAACACAGAAGATGATGGAGAAATTGATAATGAATAAGAGAAACCTTATATTTCTAGAAAATAACTAGAAGTAATAAATAGGGTGAAGCAAGCCCAAACAAAGTTCCTCAATCTTCCCCATTTCCAGGTTTCTAGGTCAACATAGATTTTATTAAGGGTTCAACCATATTTATAAGTTTTTAGATAGGTAATCCTCTAGTTTGAGGGAGAGCTTGATCCAAGCACCATTTTCTTGGGAAGGTGCCTAGATACTTCTTGTGGATTTCTTCCTTACACCACTCCATTTATCCCATGATTATCCTTTAGGACACTTTGGCCCCCAGTGCCTTTTTTATTAAAGAATCTTGAATGGACATGCCCCCTTTGATTTGAGGTTCTCTAACAATTTCCCAATTCACAAAATTAATTTATTTTACATTATTTTTCCCTCCCTTCAATAAGAATCTTTGTATGGTCTTTGCATTATTTTCCCTCCCTTCCATAGGAATCATTGAGGATGCGTCTAGGAGATAGTAATGTACAACAGATGAATATTGGTAGAGATGAGAGAACATAGTTGATTAGGATTATCCTCCCTTTTAAATTGAGCCATTGAGGTCCCTAGACAATTTGGTTCTGATTTTTTCAAGGAGGGGATTCCAATCTGTGGCTCTAGCAAACTTGAGGAAGATGGGTAAGGCTAGATACTTGAAGGGTTTTTAATTCATTTGAAGGTGAAATTACATGATCCTTTCTATTCTTTCTAGTAGTCTAGCAAGGGAATTCTAGCCATATATCTTGGTTTTTAGTTTGTTTAGTTATCCTCTAAACACATATAGGAATTTGTCCAATATCCTTTTGAAGTATTTAGCGATGGTGATCTAGGATCCTCCCAAAAGGAGAGTGTCATCTATGAACTTGTAATGATTTATGTTCCGTACACCTATTGATATGTTGATTCTAAATAGGAAGTCGATGATTCTAGTTATTTCTAGTGCTCATCATGATGATGTAGAGAGTAAGAGATAGGCGACACCCTTATCTCAACCCTCTTGTGCCTTTGAAATACTTAGTGGACCTTCCATTTAGTAGTGGGGAAATCTAAGGTCTTAACATACATGTTACTATCCAATCTATAAATATTTGGGAGAATCTAAACCTAAGGAGAGTTTCTCAAAGGAAATTGTGGTGAGCTCAATCAAAGGCATTGCTCATATCCAATTTTATTACCATACGTTTCTCTTTTACTTGGATGTTGTTGTGAATAGATTATTTAAATAGAATTAAGTTGTCAAAGATCTACTTGCCTATTATAATCCACCATGGTTGGGTGAGATGATGGATTAGAGGAGGTCATTGATTCTAGCAGTTTTGACTTTTTAAAGAAGTTTGTAAGACACATTACAGAGGGGTATTAGGCATAATCTAGAAAAGGATGAGCTTATCCCTCCCTTTACCTTCTTCTTTGTTCTTGTTCTTTCCATCATCCTGTGGAGATCATACTTGATAATGGGCAAATAAGTTTTGTAGAAATGATAATTAAAACCATCTAGGACTGGAGCTTCATTCGTTTCCATCTTCCATATTACTTTCTCGACCTCCTCTTCTAATACTTCCTTCATTAGATCGACATTCTCCTCATCCTTAATGATGGAAGGGACATTGTTGTAATTTCATTGTAAGGCATAATAGAGTGCATCAAATCCTTTGACTATAGGGATTTTAAAGTCCACTTTTAATTCTATTTATGCCACATGGTTCTTGATTCTTCTAGAGTTGCACTATTTATGGTGGTATTTGTTATTTATGTCTCCTTATTTTATCCGTAAGCTTAAGGATCGAGCTGTATATAGAGATTGGGCCACTTCTTCCTCTTTTGTGAGGGTAATTGGGGTTAATTGTTCTTGTTCCATAGCCTTATGAATGTGGGAAAGGGATTCCTCAAACTCCAATTTAGCCTAATTAGGAGAAAAAATCTCAATCTTGGCCAAAGATATTAATCCTGCTTCGATTTATTTCATATTTTGTTCCTATACATAGGAGGGGAAGCCTAATATTTGAGTTTCCCATGCATAATAAATTATATCCCATGCCCTTTGGTACTAAAGGAACACTGGATTCAATTTGAAGGGCATGGGACCTAGGTATTTTCTGGGTTCCAAACTGAGAAACACAGGCTTGTGGTCAGAGGTCCATTATGGAAGGGAGGATGGAGGAAAAATTGTTGATGGAATCAATGAGTAGAGTTTTCTAGATAAGTAATCAATTGAATAGATATATATGTGCCTCAACCCTAGTATTTTTTGATTCCAGGTAATCATTCATCTTCTTGGCTTTATATCCACTAGCCTCCATTCTGCTATTAAATCATCTAGGTTCTCTCTAATGAAGTCTCTTATGTTGGAGTTGTCTCATTTTCATTGTAATATTGGTACCATGTTAATTCCCCCTAACAATTATATTCTTTGAGGTTGGACCGGCTATCCCTAAACAATCTTAGTGTTTCCCAACATTAATTTTTTTCATTATAACAATTAGGAGCACACATATTGAAAAATTGTACTTATTTTTTTAAAGAGACTTCTTTGAGCATTGCATAGATCCAATATGAGGCATTGTGGGAAGAAATAAGCTCCACCTTGTTGTTATTCCACACTGTAGTGATCCCTCTAAGGATCCTCCCGAATTTAGACAAATTCCTTCACTATTTAACGATACTTCAGGATTTGTAGACATACTTCCTCTTCTATTTTTGTTCATGTATTAAAAGTACTACTAGTATTTTATTTTTAACCAAATGATGTATTGATTCTTTCTTATGTGTGTTACCTAACCCTTTGTAGTTCCAAGAGAGCATTCTCTTTTCTTAAATTGTGTGGTCGACTTCCATCACTAAACACTCCTTGGAGGGTTGTTTGTGCCCCTAGAACTTTCGCTTGTTCACTTCATCTTCTCTTTTTTCTTTATTATATTTCCTTCCCATTATTTCCCTTGATTTAGGCTCCAATGCCTCCTTCTTTGCATAGGTGTTGGGGGGTTTACCTAGTGACAATTATTGAAGTGATTTGTAAATTTCCCTAGATATTCCAATGGAATAGTTCATCACAACAAATCTTATAATATTATGAAATATTTTATTATGCACTTTATTACCTTAGATCTCAAATTTAATATTATTAGCATAGTTCTCAAATTATGGAAATAACTGAATTGAAATGAAAAAAACAAGTAAATGAACACACCATCCACACAAATGAACACAAGATGTGACATTGGAAACCCAATACAAGAGAAAACCCAACTAGAAGGTGAGGACTATGCTCTACTATTTTTTCCTCAGTTATGAAATGCAAATACAAAGAAAGGGGCACTCACTATGAAGTTGCCATGGACATTGTGACTTGAATTTCTACTACAAAATATTTTATCTCCTTTGCTATGCTTTAATATCCCATTTGTAGATGCTTTGCTCAACTATGGAAAAATAACAATACCAAAATAATGGAACCCATTCCTGTCCTAGCAACACAATATTTAACATAGTATGGTAGTTGTATACGGTTAGGGTTAGGGTTTTTTCATGCTTCAACCCTTAATTAGTGTTAGGGTTTTGGACCCTATAGAATCCTATTGAAGATATACATGTGACTATCCCCACATGTGTGAGTAATGGGGGCTAATTTTGCATCCACTTAGTACCATGATGGCCAACATGGTAGGTCAACTTGCAGGAAGCATAACTTCCACATACGAACTATGATTGAGGTAATTTTCACACTGTTGGAAATATTTTGATGTGTAGAAAAACATTGAGAGGCAATGAGTTACAATTGAAAAATTTTCATCCGAAAACGTGTTGTATGATTCCTCGAAATGACTTTGGAATTTTCTAGACCCCAAATCATCAAATTGGGACTTGCCCCTAGAATGGGCCCTGCAAGCCAATTTCTCCAATTTTTCCACCTAAAAAGTACCAACATAGATGAAAAATTATATAATGACCCATCCCATATTAGAAGAGAGAGAGGGTATTTTAGATTTTGAGGGGATGTACTCAGTGCTTGGTAAATTAATAATTGAGGCTATAAGATTGATTTGAATAAGGATGCTTGGGTTTCTGAGGAAGAAGGGATTGAGGTCATGAGAGGATCAACATAGTTTTGAATTTCAAGAGGGAAAATAGGATTCTGAGGAGAAGGATCAATAGTTTCCACCTTAGCTTCAACTTTAAGAGGAGAAATGATGACATGTTTATTTTAATATTGTTGGACAAGGTTCCTCTTGCTGCTATTGAAATGTTGCTTCTAGGTCGTTACATTTTTGGGTTGGATGACCTTCTTTCTTCAAAGGCTTCAAGGGTCATCAATTTCTCATTTAATTTGCATTTTTTGTAAATCATCCATACTCATGACACATGTTGCAATTGAAGGGAAACTGCTCATAGTCTAGGGGTTGAAGGAATTACCAATCTTCTAGATATAGCTTAATTTCTTCAGATAGGTTTGTTATCGTAGGATTTGTACTTGTGCACAACCCAACACAAGTCCCCCAAATCCGTGTAACTATGGAAAATCCTACCACTATAACTTTAGTAAGAAATTCCCTTGTTTTGGTGATGGAAGAGGTCCACCACAGGGGAGGCTTCCCCGGTGACCTAAAGGGATCAAAGTAGCAACTTAAGTAGCCAAACCTACCACCCCCTTTCTTGATCACCTAAAGATTAGTCTAAGTCAAGGTAGTAGAAGAAGATTGAATATGTTTGAGTACTTGCTCGAAACAATAAAACTTTATGGCATATATGTAATGATTTCCAAGCCCAAACATGCAATAAATATCCCTTGAAGACACTAGATAATGAAAATTGCAATGGACGATATAAATTTGCAGTAGTACAACAATCTTATAACAACAATATGAATTTGTAACAAAAACAATAAAAATAGCTTGGAATCTCAACAACTGACCAAGAAAATTAAGCACACATCACATAGAACATTATCCAATTGTTTAAGAGAAATTATGAGCAAGTTAAACCACCTTTACAAGGGTGTATGCATCGAATAAAAGTGTATTAAGATGGTTGTAGAAAACTTTTGCAACAACAACAAGTTTACTAGTGAGTTAGTGAATGTTAGTGTTAGCAAAATTAATAGAAATCTTGAGAGAAATAAAAGAGAGTGTTTGTTTATCAATTTCTCCATAAGGGAGCTATAAAATCAGTGTCTTTGAGGGATATGGAGTTTTTATAACATCAATATTGTTGTATCACGTTGTCATTGATGTCAAAGGGTTGATGTCTTGGCATAGTAATGTTTTTTGTATCATTGATGGATTATGTTGTCATTGACGTAATTGATGTCAAGTGGTATGGTTGATAGGAAGAAGTTGTATCATTGATGTCATGTCATGGCTAATAAGAATTACCAAATGGATGAACTCCAAATTGGTCCCTTTATGGTGAAATCCATCATGGGAAGACACTTTGCGAGGGCCAAATGGTTAGGTGGTTGAACAATCCTAGAAGAGTTGTTAGGGAACCCAAGTTTGTTTAAGGAATAATGTTATGAAGATCAGTGAATTTGTCAATGAGACTTTTCTAGATGGATAGTGCTTGTCATTCCATTTATGGTGATATGTGGAATGTCACATAACTCCCCATGGTTAGAGAGTTATGGTCTTATGAAGTTGTAAAACCCTCATGTGTTGTCTAGAAGCCCCTAAAAGGTCAATAAGTCAAATTATTCTAGAAGCTCCTAGAAGAAGTTGACCAGTTAAAGTGGTTAGTCATGGGATAAGTGGTTGCAACAAGAAAAAAAATAAAAATAAATTATTTTCAACTAGAAGTGGAGAATTTACTATTTGTAGCAAAGTGGGTTAGAAGTGGACAAAGTGTTTAGAAGTGGGTTAGCCCCAAAAGAAGGAAGTTGGTTGAAGTTGTTTAGATGATAACCCCTAGAGGAATATACTTGGAGAAGTATAAACAAGGGAGCAAGGGTCTCTTATGTGGGGATCTCTTGAGCATATTGAAGATATATTTTGGTGAAAGATTCATTGCAGGTACTCATGGACGCATCAAAAATTCCGTAAGTTTGAGGTTTGACAACGAAAGTTTTGAAGGTTCAGAAAACCCTAGTTTTCTGAAGCAGTACATGGGATGCAGTGGGCCAATGCACATACGTACGTGGGATGAAGGAAATCAAGGTGCGTACAGTTGGGAAAGGACATGAAAATATTGAGTAAGTGTTGGTGTCAGGTTCCTAAAGTCTAAGGAAAGTTACAGATCATCTTTCTACAGGTTCATATCTGCTACAGAGGTTTTGGTATGGGTACATATTGTCTTGATGTTTATACTTTCTCATGGTATGGTGAATGCTTGAGGAATTCTTTGTATGGTTGTATTGATGTCTAAATATGGTAGCTGGTTGGTTGAGTAGTTCAGTTCTGATATGATTGAGAGATATCTATGATCTGTGATGGTGTATGCATGAGGAACATGCATAGGTTGTTGGATGGTGTAGATTTTTTTTTGGTTGTTATGGTACAGGTTGAGCAATGACAATCTGATTGCATTGACAGGTTATTGGTGGATGTGATAGAGGCAGGAAGGGTTTAAAGGGAAGAAGTTGTGAAGTTTCAGAAACCCTAGTTTCTAAAGGTGTACATAGGATGACAGAGGGAAGGATGCATACATACATGTATTGCATCATAGGAAAATCGTGTACATATGCAAGCTACAGTATAAATAGGTCGCGTACCTTTTGACAGATTGGTTTTTGTTCACAAGTAGGGTCTTGCACTTGATGATTGGATTTCTCACATTTCAGTTGGTGTTGAGATCTGCAAGTCGAGTCTTGTATTGAGAGTTGGTTCTCTTTTGGAGTTGTTTCTCTTTCCAGTTGATTTTGATAAACCACAAGGATTGTAGTCCGTAATACAAAAAGAAACTTATACATATATCTTGTGTTCCTTGTGTTCTTTATGATGATGGTTTATTGATGATGTTCGCTGCTGAGATATGTTTACATACAAACAACTAGTTGTGAATGAAAGTAATAAATAATGAATAAATGGTGATTGTTACCTAAGGTGTTTTGTAAAGAAGTGAAAAATATCCCTACACTGATTCACCCCCCCCTCTCAATGTGATTAGTGTGTCCAACAATTGGTATCAGAGCACGCCTTCACCATAAGCCTTACAATCTTGAAGGAGATCCATGGACACACAAATGGATGAACATGTAGATGAAGTTCCCCTCTTTGATTAGAAAAATTACTCGATATGAAGAATAGAAATGAAATGGTTTTTGAAGGAAAAATGAGCATGTGTTTGGAACGCGGCTATTGGTGGATCAGTTCCCTTGAAGAATAAGTTAAAGTTTGCAACTCAAAAGGAAGCAAAGAAGAATAATGCAGTAGCACTCAAGACCATCTTCAAGGGACTCTCAGATTTTGTCAAATAAAGCATAGGACCACATTCCTATGCCAAGGAGCTATAACTAAAGATAGAGAAGGTATATCAATGAAGACAATTCCATCAAGGAAAATGAAGGTAAAGACTCTCCAAAATCCTCTGATTGCAATAATTGTAAGTGTGATGATGTTGAATATTCTCCTGCAAGTGAAGAAGAAAATCTAGAAGTAGTTTGTGTAGAATCAACAAACAATTATCTTATATATGAAGAGGAAGAGTTGTTAAAGTTTAAAGAAATTGTTTTATCTGAATTAGACAATGTTATCATGGAAATAGTACATTATTCAATTGCTTTCGAGTATCTTGAAAAATACACTAAGGAAGTCCTAGAAAAGTACCCAAGGCATACCATGGCATTAAAGTAAATGCTCAAAGAACAAGAAGAAAGTAAAAAGACCCAATTAGAAGAAAAAGAAGAAGAGATCAAAAGACTAAAGAATGAAATAATTAATCAAGCAGAAGAAAATAAGAAGGTAGATGATGAGTTTAGAAAAATTCTTGAAGTTAATGTAAATATGAAGACCAAAATTGTAGAAGCCAAAAGAGTTGAGGAACTATTGAAGAATCAAGTAAATGAAAAGGAAGAGTCATGCCATAAGTTGGAAACTGAAATTGTTGATCTTAGAAAGAAAGTAGAGAAGTCAAACACTCACATCAAGTTCATGAACAATTCAACAATCTTGGATGAAATCCTAGATAGCCAAAGATCTCCAAATGATAAATCAAGTCTTGGATACAACAAGGAAGCTGCTCACTTTGAAGCTAGCACTTCTAATAAGTATGAGGTAAGTCCTTCATTCTCAAAAGGTGGAAGTAAAGCTACAAGTCAAGCACCTACAGAAAACAAGGAAACCCTCGGAAGAACGGAGAAAAGAAGACATCAAGAAGCCATATTTACACCTCGAAGCAAATTCAGAAAAGAGACACCTTCAAGGTGGACACAAAAGCAAAGGTATGAAAATGTTTTTCATGGTCACTACTTCTCATGTAATGAATATGGTCACAAATCTCTGGAATGTAGACATTATGCAAGGAGATATGTTGGAAGAAACCATAACATCCTAAGATGTTGGAGATGTAATCAAGTGGGACACATTGCTGCTCATTGTCACACCATGATATGTTACAATTGTAGTGGGTTTGGCCACAAAGCTTAGGATTGTTGGAATTCAAGGAGACAATCAATGAGGAGTGTTTCATATAGCATGAAAAGAAGAGAACATATAACTTCGAAGGAAGACAATGTTGAAAATATGGAATCCCATAGTACAAGTTCTGAGAAGCTAGGATACTCTCGGAAGTGGATGAAGATGACTGAACAACCAGACATGAAGGAAGATGTAAAGAATCAGGAAAACATTACTTTTTCTAATACATACATGGGCTCATGTGGTAGCATTCAAGTACATACACGAGGTGACCTATATAAAGGTCACGTACATACATGAGCTGACTGAGGAACATGGCGTGTACCTCTGGTAAAATCCTCAAGAAGAGGGATATACAAATGAGTTGCAACATGGTTTGATTGCCTAACTTTGTTTATGCAAGGTCTGAGATGGTTTGATTCAGGTTTTCATGATTATATGTTTGTTGATGAATGTATGGTGATAATACGTGGTTGAGCTTTGGAGCATGTGATTGATGCCTATATTGGATGCATGGTACTAACCCTAGAGTTTGGATTGAGACATTTTCTATTAAGGAATAGTGTTGGTTATGTATTTTCTCAGTGAAGTTATGGCATTTTGTTTATGGGACATATCTTGTTGATGTGATGATAGATAGATGTATATTATTGATCTATTGAGGCACACTTTTGGCACATGTGTAGAAGTACTATTGGATGCTTAGTATTTGCTGTAGTGAATGGTTTTTTAGGAAAATATGTTGTAGTACATGGCTGGTATATATGTGAGCTCCATCAATATATCTTATGATGTATTATTAGAGACATATTTGTTGGATGTCTTGGTACATGCAATTGGCATGTGGTTGAGCTACACATTGGGACATGTAGTTGATGAGTTGATGAGGTGGTGATGCTTTGCATGATTGATGAGTTATAACTTGATACATGATTGGTACATATTTGATACATTATTTGAGACACTTTCTAGTTGTATCATTGGCTCATAGATTGATGTGGCATATATGTATGGATATCTTGATTGTGGTACATCTTATTGAGGTTTGGTGCATGGTTGATGCAACTGCTTGGTACCGGTGGTGATACATGTTTGTGCATAGTTGATGCACTTGTTGATGGTATATGGTACAAAATTGATGCTTGATGGTTGAGATACATTTTCTCAGTTTGTGTCACTTGAATTATGATAGAGGCACATCATGTATGATATGAAACTTGTTTGAGGCACATGGTTGACATGTTGTTGGTACATTGATAGAGGCACTTGTTGATGATCCCGATATATACTTGGTTCACTTTTGGCACATATTCTTAGCATATATACTTCAGTGATGAGATCTTATTGTATGGTGTTGATGTACATCATTGATGTGCATGGTTGGCACATGGTATGGCACATGATGTACATGGTTGATTCATTGTTGACATATATTTTTTTTCATGGTTGATGCATGTGATAGTATGTATGATTGTCATACACTTGACGTATGGTACGCCATGAGTTTAGATGGTTGATGTATGGACAGGTCCAAGGATCGTCATAGGAAGAGAAAATCACTCTTGAGAAGTTGATCTATCATCTAGTTGAGCAACAACATTTGCGGAATAATCAAATTACAGTCGTAACATATTGTTCATCTTGCAGAGAATATAGGGGGATACATATCCACAGGGGGATTTATTCTTATTCCCAAGATTTCTTGCAGCAGCATGATTCCAAGAGGAGTGATGATAGGCAGCCATTCCATCAACATTACATCAAAGTGATATCCCTTGTCCAAAGGATGAGACATCATTCAGATAGTGGAGCAACATATAGGGAGAGCATTCCACAGAACAATGCAGCTAGGAGGAGCAGCCTCAGGGACAATTCAATTAGGGGGAGTAGCCCCAAAGACATATACCCTTTTCCATTGATGTAAAAGGGGGATAGATAGTCACATTGATGTAATGAGATGGATATTGATGAGGAGCATTTCCATGTCCAAGGGTTTCCATCAATAATTGGTGTTGACGTCAATGTTGGTGTCACCATCAATTCCAAAAGGGGATATTGTTGTATCATGTTGTCATTGATGTCAAAGGGTTGATGTCTTGGAATAGTAATGTGTTTTGTATCATTGATGGATTATGTTGTCATTGATGTAATTGATATCAAGTGGTTTGGTTGATAGGAAAAAGTTGTATCATTGATGTCATTTCATGGATGATATGAGGTACAAAATGGATGAACTCCAAATTGGTCCCCTTATGGTGAAATCCATCATGGGAAGACACTTTGTGAGGTCCAAATGGTTAGGTGGTTGAGAAATCCTATAAATGGTTAGGGAACCCAAGTTTGTTTAAGGAATAACATTATAAATATCAATGAATTTATCAGTGAGACTATTCTATATGGATAGTGCTCATCATGCCATTTCTGGTGATATGTGGAACGTCACATAAATCCCCATGGTTAGAGAGTTATGGTCTTGTGAAGTTGGAGAACCCTCATGTGTTGTCTAGAAGCCCCTAGAAGGTCAAATAAGTCAAATTATTCTAGAATCTCCTAGAAGAAGTTAACCAGTCAAAGTGGTTAGTCATGGGTTAAGTGGTTGCAACAAGAAAACAATCAAAAACAAATTAGTTGCAACTAGAAGTGGAGAATTTACTATTTGTAGCAAAGTGGGTTAGAAGTGGACAAAGTGGTTAGAAGTGGGTTAGCCCAAAAATAATGAAGTTGGTTGAAGTTGGTTAGATGATAACCCCTAGAGGAATCTACTTAGAGAAGTATAAATAAGAGAGCAAGGGTCTCTTATGTGGGGATCTCTTGAACATATTGCAGATCTATTTTGGTGAAAGATTTAATGTAGGTACTCATGGACGCATCAAAAGTTTCGTAAGTCTGAGTTTTGATGGCAAAAGTTTCAGAGGTTTAGAAAACCCTAGTTTTCTGGACCATTACACGAGATGCAGAGGGCCAGGGCGCATACATACATGGGTTGAAGGAAAGAAAGGCGTGTAAAGTTGGGAAAGGACATGAAAATCTTAATTAAGTCTTGGTGCCAGGTTCCTGAAGTCTGAAGCAAGTTCCAGATCAACATTCTACAGGTTTGGATCTGTTACAGATATTTTGGTATGGGTACATATTGTCTTGATGTTTAGACTTGCTCATGGTATTTTTAATGCTTGAAGCATTCTTTGTATGGTTGTATTTATGTCTGAATATGGTAGTTGGTTGGTTGAGTAGTTCAATTCTGATATGATTGAAAGATATCTATGATCTGTGATGGTGTATGCATGAGGAGCATGCATAGGTTGTTGGATGGTGTAGATTTGTTTGTGGTTGTTATGGTATAGGTTGAGCAGTGACAGACTGATTGCAGTGACAAGTTACTGTTGGATGTGACAGAGGTAGCAAGGGTTTGAAGGGAAGAAGTTGTGAAGTTTTAGAAACCCTAGTTTCTAAAGGTGTATGCAGGTTGACAGAGGGAAGGGCGCATACATGCGCATGTTGCAGCATAGGTAGATCACATACATACACAAGTTGTAGTATAAAAAGGTCGTGTACATGCTGAAATATTGGTTTTTATTCACAAACAGGGTCTTGTAATTGAGGATTGGATTTCTCACATTTCAGTTGGTGCTCAGATCCACAAGTTGAGTCTTGTATTGAGAGTTTGTGCTCTTTTGGAGTTGTTTCTCTTTTCATTTGATGCTGATAAACCCCAAGGATTGTAGTACATAATACAAAAATAAACTTATGCATATATCTTGTGTTCCTTGTGTTCTTTATGGTGATGGTTTATTGATGGTATTTGTTGTTGATATATGTTTACATACAAACAACTAGTTGCGAATGCAAGTAATAAATAATGAGTAAATGGTGATTGTTACCTAATGTGTTTTGTAAAGAAGTGAGAAATATCCCTACACTGATTCACCCCCCCCTCTCAATGTGATCGGTGTGTCCAATAAATACACAATGCTTGAATATTAATCTAGAAAATACAAAGAGGCAGGGCTTAAACTCTAAGGTACTAGACATTAGGGTCTTAGGGTTTAAACCTTGAGGAGAAGGATTGCTAAAGTGCAAGCAATTTTGGGCTCTAACAACCTTTTCTCCCTTCTTAATACTTCAACTAGGTCAAGAAATCAAGTGTCTACGGATAAAATCCTAAAGTGATAGTACTTTAGGGATTTAAGATGCTAACCGTAGCAAGGAGATTTCACCAATTTTGAACAAGAATAGCCTTGTAAGACGAGGAAGCACTTACACTCCTCTCTTATGGTTTCACCAAGAAAGACATCTAGCATGAAAAAGGAAATTACCATGAACATTTGATAGCACAAAGAAAAAATTGCAGAAATTTTACTTACTTCACCAAGATAGCATGAGATAAAAACCCTCATTGCACAAATTCCATTCAAAAATCAGAAAAGCATCCAAAAATTGATCCTCCATGCAAGTCACATTAGTGTAGAAGAGAAAGATATCCAAGTGGGGAAAATTTTTTAGACTTGTTCTCACAAATGGTGAGGAATGAATGATGAAAAATGAAAATGAGATGGTCCTCTATTTATATGAGGCCATATGAACCAATTTGTACACTTAAAATTGTCAAAAACAAATTATAAGAGGGTCGCCCCCCTTCATTTTCCTTTACAATTTACAAAAAATGAAAAATACAGAAAGTAAAACCCTAAAAATGGTCATGTCATGCCCTAGGAGGGTGATGTCCTATCAAACCACCCCCAGAACCACATTTTCCTTCAAACCCTATCCTCTAAGGTGACTTCAAGGGCCAAAGGGTGAAGTCCTAGGCATCCAAAGGACATGTACAAGAAGGTGAGGTCATGTGTGGTCCATCATCCTCCACTAGGAAAGGTCCTGCAAAGTAAAGACAAACAAGTACATCCTCCAAGGGTCCACAAGTCATATGAATCATGCTAAGTAAGTCACATTTAATAAAAGAACAACCCAAACAAGTGCATATAATCCCCCCTTTTCAAATTAAACAAATGCTCAAAGACCTTATAAACTTTGTCAAATTTAGGTACGGGAGGGGTGTCATAGTGCCCTATTGGGTAGGCCAATCCCTAAGTCAAGAAATGTTTCCCAAGAAGACCCTACCTTGACCATGTAATGAGTATGAAGTGGATTGGGGAAAGAATCTTGGGCATGGGGTCCTTGACATATCAATGGTTCATATTGTCTCATTTATGGGTGCCTTTGTGGAGGGTGTGCTACATCCTTGAGTTTCCCTTTTTTGCTATGCAACTTTTTTTCCAATCCATTTATTTTCCTTTTCATTAAGTCCAAACATTAATTTCTATGTGAAATGGAAATAAAATATCACCGCAACTCCATAGGAGAACATTTATGTATGATGACAATTACAAAACATCTGGGCCTTCAACCCCTTATTCCCTTGAAATGAGGTACAAACCATTCTTTGGGTCAATGCACCCGAAGACCCAAAAGATGAGGAAATGAAGGGGAAGAATTGTGGTAAGTGGTAAGTATGATTGGGAATTGTATGATGACCCTTCAAGGAAACACCCCAATAGAAACCCTTTTCCCTAGGGTGACCAACTTACTAGGATACCATGCCAACCACCAAGGTGAAATTAGGAAAAAAAATTAATTTCCAAGCAAATGTTCCATAATCAAGAAAGGACTCTTTGCAACATGCTTAAATGCTTCAAATATTAAAGTAACACTTACCATGAGAATAGACTTGTTACCTCATGAAGCAAGACATGTTTTCCTATGGGTTCCAAACTAGTGTATTGGACGTTGCTTTGTTGTCGATGATGATGGTGAAGAGTGGTGTGAAATAGGAGCTATGTGGGTTGTGTTATACATCCATCTCTTGGCACTACATGTTTGCTACCTACAGGCCTCAAGACATCATCTCCTTGGTTACCACTAGGCTAAGGGGATAACATTTGGCTCCTACATGGGGACATGTGCTCACCCTAGAGTGCATGAGAAACTCAACATCTCTTGGTATAACCTGTACCTGCACACACTTGAGCAAACTGTTAAAATCGGAGGGGTGGTGTAAATCACCCCTTATTCATATGGAAAAATGATAACTACCAAAATCTAGAGCAAAACTTGAAGAAAAAAAAATTATGATATTTTTGTTCCAACATATCAATACAAGTGTGCAAATCATACGAATGTAACATAGAAACATGCAAGGATGAAATAAAAACATTATGTAAATAAAAAATATGCATGCAAATCCAAGTGAAATGCAACTACACTACCATGACATGTGTGATGCAATATATATACAATGTAATGTGCTAATTTTTCTGGAAACCAACACCTAGAAATTAATTCCTAACAAAACAAGTTTATTGAGTTAAATCATAGCTAGATTACTCAATAATAAATAGCGGAAGAAAAATCAGAAACTAAACATCACATTGCACACAAGATTCAGGTAAACATCCCTGTAAGTGGGAAAACCATTTCTAAGTTTGATTTTATTAGATAAAAGCATGGGCTCCCATACTAGGATAATACAATGTTGCAGTTGATAGCCTATCCCACATGGTTGTTGTCTCCCTAGCTACTAACTGCACACTTCCTCAACCCTTCCCACTCAGACACAAATACATGAGTAAGGATCACTCTTGTTCCTATGCACTCATTGTGTGCCTCTCACTCTCCTTAGATCTTCTTTTATAATCCCCTAATGACTAAAACCCTAACCCTAGATCTCAATGGCCAAGATTAGATCTTGGATATCATGATCTAACAATCACGACTTAATCTTCCATTGAGATGACTTAAATCACTTAAGTCACTCCATCTTGCAAAATCCACTTTAGTAATTACATAAAATCCACTTTAAAGAGTGTTGCTCGAACACCTATGCATGCTAGACACTGCCAATACAGAAGTACCTGTCTGAGATACCCCAAAAGATAACACTCCCTCTTAGCGACGAAGGTATTTTTGGAAGAACCTCCTCCTGGATCAATATCTGAACCCATCAAATATGTTGTTTCTATAGTTACTCCATCTAAACTAGAAGACACTCCTACTACCTCCTTTGCAATATAATCTGGTCTATGATCCAAAATCCCCTTGGACCCCACTACAGATTGTCCCAACACCTTGTACATCATACCCTCCCTTATGCCAAGCCTCACTACTACATCCTGGGTATCTTCTCCATCTAAACGTATGAGTACCTATCATCCTCGAACATAAATGCATACCCCATGTCCTCCAAGGAATATATTGAGAGAAACGTTAGCCCTGGGGCATATATCACTCATGCCACCTCAAGAGAACCACTTGACTCTAGTTGGAATATGACCCATCCAACGCCCTTCACTACATGCAAGTTTGAGTCTGTCTCTAAAACACTAAGGAAAATCGATCTCATTCTCATCATATGGAGAGATGAGTCATCATCGACAACTCATCCCCAACGCTTCCATCTTAGCAACCTACTAAAAACTTAGATTTCACTTCTCATACCTACTTCCTGGTCTTGCTACCCGCTACCTGGACCTATTTTTCGTTGCCCAAATACCTGCCCAAGGCTTCCTGGGGTTTCCCACATCCTCTTGTTGATACCCAGGTTCTTTTCTAGGTTTCGTGAAGCCTCTCTGGGCATTACCCGACTATTATTCTTGCTGCTCAAAAAATTATGGGCTATCTTCCGACTACCTGAGTGTTTCCTAAACTTGCCTGGTGGCTGCCCAGTGGCCCTATGGCCCCTATTTGGATATTTTTGGTTGTCCCTCCCTCCTTGTAGTTGTCGGTGGATTTCTTTTAACTGCTGGCAGTTACTATCTGATGGCTACAACACTCCACGACTACCCATCTCCTATCCTCATCCCATTGGTAATATCCTCTGGAGTCTCGTGCTTCACCCAGCCGATGACTCCCTACATTGATTGTTGTCCTCAATGGCGTCGGCCTTCCTTTACCTCTCGGCTGGATTGATCCAATTCTGAATCAGCCTCTACTCTTTTTCATTTCCCAACTCCAGTCGTTAGATCTCTTCGACGACTTCTCTGCCCAACCTCCAATCTAGTTGTTGTTCAATCTTCCACAGGTCAGTTGCTATCACATGATGAAATAGAATACATGTCTAGGGTCCCTTATTCATCAGTAGTTGGAAACTTGATGTATGCGATGGTTTGCATAAGACAAGATATTTCACATTCAGTGGGAGTTGTGAGCATGCATATGAAAAATCTAGGTAAAGAACATTGGGAGGAAGTAAATTGGATTCTCAGGTATTTGAGAGGTACTGCTACTCATGCATTATGTTTTGGAGGTTAAGACATTGTTCTATAGGGATATGTTGGTTCAAATATGGCAGGTGATAAAGATAGCAAGAGGAGCACCATAGGGTATGTTTTTACTATAGGTGGACCAACAGTAAGTTGGATTTCGAAACTACAAAAGGTTGTTGCACTTTCAACAATAGAGGCAGGGTATGTTGCTGCTACAGAGGCTAGTAAAGAGATGATTTGGCTACAGAGGTTTACAGAGGAATTAGGAAAGAAGCAAGAGAATAGTAGGTTGTACTATGAAAACTAGAGTGCCATTCATCTTGAAAATAACTCAGCCTTCCATTCGAAGACTAAGCATATACAAATAAGGTACCATTTCATATGATCTATTTTGGAAGATGGACATTTGAAGTTGGAAAAGATACACACTAGCCAGAATCCTGTAGACATGTTAACAAAGGGAGTAACTAGGGAGAAACTAAGTTCTTGCTCAATTTCAGTTGGTCTTCAAGAATGAAGGTGAAGATGAGAAATTTTTCATGTCTAAGAAGGATCATAGTCCAACAAATACAACATCAGTGAAGTTGTTGAGATTAGTCTTCAAGTGGGATGTTGTTGGTTGTGGAGCGTGATTATCTTCCTGATTCAAAGGTCTTTGTTTTCAACCGTGTTTATACCCCATGAAGACTTTATACCCTGGAAGACTATACAACCCTCCACGTGGGGGAGTGTAGGGGGGGCTATCCCCCCTGCTGGGGGGTCCAGGGGAAAGCAGGCTCCTGGCACAGGTTCAGAAGAGAACGTTCCCCGAAGAAACAATTTCCTTGTAAATGTATATTGTAATTTCATAGTAAATTTTGACCATTCATTATAAGGTCACAGATCTAGCGGTAGAAGTTATGTTAGGGTTTTTTACCCTAGAAGGAATTCCTCTTTTATGAGGAAAATGTATTGCAGCTATGTATCATTGCATATATTGTATTTTGAGTGAGGACACTGTGAGAGAAAGAAGAGGAAGTTATAGTGGGTGTGTTGTAGGTTGTATCCCTTCATTTGTTGGATAATAATAAAGGAAGGACCTGACAATTTCTCTGGTGGACGTAGCCCACACTGTGTGAACCACGTATATATGTGTCTCTATTGTATTGTGTATCTTCTGTGTTTTATTTATGCATTTGTTTTTTATTTTATTGCTCTACGATCCTATTTTTCTAACAATTAATTCTAAACAAAACAAGTTTATTGAATTAAATCACAACTATATTACTCAATGATAAATAGCAGAAGAAAAACCAGAAACCAAACATCACATTGCACACGAGATTCGGGTAAACACCCTTGGAAAAACCCTTACAGGAAAACCAATTCTGATTTTGATTTTATTAGATAAAATCTCGGGCTCCTCTCTTTGGATAATGGCCCATCATAGGAATACAATGTTGCAGTTGATATCCTATCCCAGCTGGTGGCTATATCCCTAGATTCCCCCTTCACACTTCCTCAACCCTTCCCACTCAAACACAAGTACATGAGAAAGACTCCCTCTTGCTTCTATGCACTCATTGTGTGCCTCTCACTCTCCTTAGATCTACTTTTATAATCCCCTAATGACTAAAACCCTAGCCCTAGATCTTAATGGAAGAGATTATATCTTGGATTTCACGATATAACGGTCACAAATTAATATTCCATTGATATGAATTAAATCACTTAAGTCACTCAACCTTACAAAATTCACTTTAGTCATTACATAAAATCCACTTTAAAGAGTGTTTCTCAAACACCTCTGCATGCTAGGCACCGCTAATGTATAAGTACATGTTCGAGCTACCAAAAAATCTAACATAATGTAGGATGCAAATGCCTACCCTAACCTACCTACCTTAGTCTATGATACCTCAAGAAGTCAAGTCTCTTCCTGATAATGGGGCTTGAGAAGGGACCCACTAATTGGTAGTGGACATCTTCTCCCTTGTAATGTGGATAGGTAGTAGGAATCATTGATATACTTCTTTACAATCTTGTAGGGAACCATACAGAAATTCTCAAACTCCTTTCGTGTGTTGGGCTGACACTTCCTTGTATCCCACTCTAGAACTAAATCTCCTTGTTTATAATCTCCTCCCTTAAAGTCAACTATCTCTTGCATTACCCTGGTATATTGCCTCGAGGCAGGGGGTGGGATTATGTTATGAGAACATCATCTTGGCTTGGTCTAATCAATAAGTCCTTATCATCTCTCTTCAATATTTTGACAGAGCCACTTTCCTTATCTTTGAACTTGTTTAGTTTTTGTTGGTAATATTTCTTCTTAGGCCAGTCTATAGCATCGAAATATTCTTCTTTGGTGAAGGGCAAGTCATCTAGGCAAAAATACAGAAGAGATTCCTTGACTACTTCAGGGGGTTCCTCCGTCTCTGAGTCAAGGTCAATCTCTTCAACATGATTCTTTGTCATGGTCATGTTGGGTAGGTGGCCATAAGTACCATCATCCATAGGTATATCAAGACAATCAAATCCATTTGTAATGTGCCACCCAACATTGCAGCAAACTTCCCAGAAAAGAGAATTATCCATACATCGGGAACATATACAACCACAATTCCCATCGGGATAACTATCTCGGGATACTAATTAAGGAAGACCTTCACATTCTCTACTACACCATGAGTGGGAATGACCCTCGATTCAATCCCACATACATTCTTGTAAGGCCTTGTGGTCTTCAAACCCAACTGCCTCATCACCTTTAAGGACATGATATTTACACCTGCACCGAATTCAAGCATACAGTTATTGAAGATCTTATTATTTACCTACAATGACATGAAGAATGGTGGGTGTTCATCATATTGCAGTCTAAAATGATAATCTTGCAACATTATAGGAGGGTCCACAGGTTCACCTTGTACCTTGCATAATTTTTCAACCTTGTTTTTCATCGAGTGAATCTTAATGATCTCTTTCAGAGGTACATGTACGTTGATCTTTGCCAAGACATTGTCTATGTTGATATTCAATTCTAAGTCATTGGTCTTTGGAAAAGTGGGACTAGGAGGAGATCTACTTTTTGGTGGAGGAGGAAGTCCTTGTTGAGGGAGCTTAGGGTCACTGGGAGGAGCTTGTGGCGCATTTCTTTGTCTTGTGTACACTTTTAATTCATTCTTCCTAAGTCTCTCCCTTGACTCCTCATCCAGGAAGTTTATATCTTCCATCCTATCCTTCCTAGTTGCTTCCCTTTTGCTTTCCTCAAGTTGTTCAGGTGTGATAATGAGGCATAATTGAGGAGACATCGTAAATATATTTTTTATGGAATCAAAGGGATTCATTTGATTGTGTTCCCTATTATTCCTTGGGCATTCATATTCCTAATGTGATTCTCTACAAGTCAAGCACCAAGGATTCTCCTCCTCACTTATAACATTCGAAGGATCTAGAGTATTTGGAACCCTTTGTTCGTTTGAAGGCCTAGATCTCCACACTTGACTAGGGTTTTGAGGATGTCCCCTAAAAGGAGGCTTTGGGGCTTCTTATTGCACCCTCTCTAGATTAGTAATTTTGTTCATCATCAACATTTGATTCTTGACAAGGTCATTTATAGACTCTTCAAGTTGTGCCCATGGAGCTCTAGTATCTTAAATGGGATAGTAATTGTGTAGAATCCTTGGTTTGGTATTGACACTAGCTATCGGGGTATAGAAAGGATACACCCTGCATGATGAAAGATTAGTCTCAATTTTTGTAGCCATTTATTTGGCTTCATGGATTGTCTTTGGACCGTTGTCTTTGAGCAAGTATCCAAAATCTCCCTGGAAAGCTTTGATGTAGAGGAAAAGAAAATAATCTCCCCCATGGTGATGGATTTTAGGGATTTGTTGAAGCAAATTTTCAAACTTGGCATTAAATTCTCTAATAGTTTTAGTTTCTAATTTCTTGATTTCAATAAGTTGAGTCAAAAACATGCTTGGATCCTCTTTGGTACTCCACCTCTTAAGAAAGGTTTCTTTGATTTGGTCCATAGTCTTGATGCTCTTATCAGGGAGACTTTCATACCATCTCCTAGAAGCATCGTTAAGAGTGGCTGAGAAAAGTTTCATTACCAAGTATTCAACGTCATCACTCACGGGATTAAGTTGAAAGAAAGCCCAAAAATTACTCATATGTTCCTCAATAGTCATCACATCATTACCAAGAAACTTGGGCAACCACTGAAGATTTTCTAGGTCCTATCAAGCTGCCAACTAGGTCTATCTTTGACCTCAAGTTGGATCTAAGTTTCAACTATCTAACAATGGTTTGTTGTTTTTTTAGGACAACAAACTGTTCAGTAACTTCTTTGCTGATTTGTTACTGTTACATAGGCCAAATGGGTGCTCTAGCATGTAGTTTTGTCACCAAAGGTTAGGAAATTCATACCATAAGCTATATAACACACCTTGAGATCTATTAGTGCTGAAATAATGTTGTTTTAAACTCTAACATACATGAAATGAACACAGGTATTTTTGGTCAACATGACCCTGGATAAAACCCCCCAGGGAAAACCAGTTTGAGATGAATGTATATATATAGTGTTCTTCAATCATGTAATACAACAAGAAAAATAAATACAAAGGAACCTGATACTCTACAATCTCAACACAAGCTCTACAATGGTTCCTTGGGATGTGTTCCCCCTCCTTCCTTGATCGTGCCTAAAGACCCTTGCACCCTTGCTCCATCTCTTTGTTGATTGAACAACCCTTACATGCAAACTGCCCTTTGCTTTCCCTCTCCACAACCCACAAATCAGAAACAAGAAAGCTCCACACAATCTGCTACCAGGTAGACATGCGCCCTCCTCCTCAAGTGCACCCTCCTCCTAGAAAATACACTCACCACGAATAAATGAGACTCAAACCTGCCTTGCGCCCTCCATGAACATGTGCACCCTATCTTGTTGAGATCTCCTCTGAATTCTCACCAAACTCTCAAGGTGAACAAGTGAACAATTGAGCTCTCATTTTCCCTATGCGCCCTCCTTAAGGATGCATGAGAAAACCTAAATGATGGGTGGATGAGATCATCTCATTTCATCACTAATCAATGGTTGAGATCATCTCAAGTAAATCTCAACTCAAAACCCACTTTACTTAAGTTTCCATAGTTTCACTTTATGTCCCTTAATTCACCCACAAAGTGAATTAATAGACATTTTAGGCTATGTTAGGGACCTAACCCCTCACGTAGGTAAAATAATATATTTCCATGTAATAAAGGTCAATATTAATAAGGCCTAGCAATAAGGAATAATAAGTCCAATGTAAGAATACCTAATAGAAGCTTTTGCTTCTAGAAGGATCTTCCTCTAGATTGTTCTTTTGATAGACGTATTTAGTATAAATAGGAGTCAAGGGTATGAGAAGTTTTGTCTTGAAGATTATTGTAATAGAGCTCTGCTCTGCTGGAGGTTTCCCCCTCGAAGAGGCAAGTGAACATTGCTCTCAGTGATCAAAGTGCTCTTTTTGGTGTTATTTTGTTATCATTTTGGTATTATCGTGGTGTTTCTCTGGTTATATTGTTGTTCATCTGCCATTTCTAGCTATTTATTTCTATTCTACATAATTTTTATATCTGGAATATTACAAGGGGTATCATAGCACCTTCCTCAGCATAAAATTGTGGGTTAATTTTTCTTTTTAGGGTAGAGATGTATTCCAACATCTTTAAGCTATACAGATATGTAATTACACGCATAAACCCACGGTCGGGGATTCATACATGTAGAAAATACAAGTGGTAATTAAGAGCACATTTTTTGGTCACCCTCGTAACCCATGTTGGTACCCCTTTGAGTGGTAGCGCATCAGACAACACCTGTATATGGATCGACCTAGATCTCCTGAAGCCCTCCGTAGATAAACCGATTGGTCGCCTGAATGCTAAAGTTCCACCAAGAACAACACTCGGGAAGATAATCTCTAGTACCTGGGTAGTCGAGTAGTACGGCTAAGGGTACGGTCTAGCCTCCTTAGTTGGTTCCCTGAGATATTGGTTCGAGTACTACTGTTGGACCCCGCACGTATATCAGAGAGCTATAGCACAGCGCAAACCCTTGTCTGTAGAACCCTTGAATACCCTAACCCTTGGGAAGGAAACAAAAATAGAACCAACAAGATCTATTGACCTGCTACATTGTCTTCTACATTCTGGATGCAAAATTACTACACATTTCTTCCTGTTAAGCATTTGGGAATTTCGTCACTGCAGTATTCTTCAGGATGGAGTATAACTCCGCAGGAGTAAAAAAAACAGTACAATGGTCCCGCCGCACACTTATTTGGGACCTATTCCATTGGATTCCCCTTTTCTCCCTGATCGCAGTCATACCCTTCATTTTTAATCCTTTTTGTTTCAGTGGACACAACCCCTTCCCAGTTTCCCTATTTTCCCGCCTATCCCATTATATTTCCCTTCAAGCACTGATCATCATGGTAACTATCACTTATAAGTCATTTTATTTTGTGGTCCCACCCAACCATTGTTTTACTCGCACTTTCCATCTCCAACTGGCCACCACTCGCAACCAATATCTCCAAACTTCTGTCAATCAAGCCCATGTCTCCATCGAACATCTCACATCTCAGGTGGATTCCACCAATTCCCACATTGACACCTTGGAAGCCAACCTCACAACC
>ML803815.1:220925-274629 GCA_009831015.1 Picea engelmannii | reverse complement strand
GAGATATAACAATGAAATACACAAAAATATTGCAAGACACAGAGAGATACAATAATACACAATTTCTATTAATGAGAGAAATGTACAGAAACTGTAAAAATACAGAGTGAATGAACTCGCTAGAATGGTAGCAGCTTATCTTCGAGAATAGTTGTGATGGATGCGCTCATTCATAAGAAGATGTGTTTACAATTAGGCTCAAAGGCCTTTTTAACATAAAGAAGAAACGATAAAACCCCAAACATCCAAAAAGCTAACCTTGGGAGATGAAACACCAAAAGGTTTGTGGGCCCCGATGGGGGTAGTTGATACGTCAACTTCATGAGGGCATAAATTTTTCATACGATCTTCATTTGGGGCATTTGATACCTCATCGAAAAGGTCTAATCAAGGAGTACAAGTTACGTTGAGGGTTGGGGTATGTTGTTGGCAATTCTTGGCCCCCGAAAAGTCCAAAAAAACATCATTTAGGGCCTCAAAACGGCCCCAAAAATTTGGGACACGAAAAACTGTAAAAAACTACCAAAATCGAAAATTATTCTTTGAGTTAGTGGAATAAGTGGGTGGTCATTGATATCTGCCTAGATCATTCCTCCCCCCTTAGGAAGCAATGGTCTCCATTGCGTCAAGTTCCCAGGGAAGCTTTTGCTAGATTTGAACCTTGGTGAGATGCTTGGCTTGTCGAAGATGTTGTCCTTCTTAGCTTGTTGAAGGTTGTCATGAACCTGTTGATGGAGGGTTCGGATCCATTTAACCAATATAGTTGCATGATCTATCTCGGTTTATGTGTGGGAGGACTCTATCGGTGAAGATGCAGGATGAAGAATATGAAGGGCTCTGTTATAATTTTGCTTGACTGAGCAATGTGGAGGCACCCCCATAGGTGAAGTAAGAATATATGTGTGCTCTTCTACAATATTGTGATCTACTTCTATCAAATAGAAGGGTCTTGGACCAAGGCGAAAGTGGTTGCAATGTCCTTCTGTTCACTTTCTGACTGGATCACAAAGAGTCTAAACTTTGCAGTATGAGAGATTACTTTGCGGCATTGTTTTGTCAGGACAGTAGTTAGAACTACCTCTTGTATCCTATAAAGTTGACCCCCTAGAATAAAAATGAGACTATGGGGTCGAGACTCATAAACAAAATGACACTTCCACATATGTGGTTGGCTTAACAGAACATCAAAGACTTCCAGTGGGACAACATCACACAATACCTCATCCTTAAAGGACTTGATGTTGTAGGACATGTGACACTATTGGCTGACACGAAGATCTCGTTGTTGGCGAAGCCACCCGATGTTGTATGGTTGTGGGTGTGGTGTTTTTAGAAAATCCAAATTCTTGACAACCTCTGCTAAGATGAAGTTCTTTTGGCTTTTTCTATCAATAATGAAATGTAGTGGGGTCCCCTTCACCCACATTTGTGAATGGAGGAGGCACTCCCCCTCCTTGGGATCCTCTGGTTCTTCTGGTTGGATTGTTGTGGTCGCGACGGTAGAAATGGGTTATACATCGATGATTTGTTTCCTTTTATTGTTTCTTGAATCAAAGTCTAAGTTGAAACTTGGCTCTTTTTCTTTGAACTCGACCACCAATGACTATTTCGAGGAACATTCATTGGTGGTGTGTCAAGGGATTTTGTGGAAGTCGCACCGCTTTCTAGTGTCCTTCTGTGTCTTCATGTTACCCTTATTTTCCCATGTCTTGTACTTGATGTATTGAGGTTGGTTTTTCTGTGAGTTAGTCTGCCTTTACCATACTTTGGTTGTTGCAGATTTGCAGACACGAACTCTCGCTTGTTTTGTTTCTTAAATTTCTCCTTGATTTTCACATCATATCGATAAGAGACTCCCAATGATGAGATGTCCAAAAAATCCATTTCATTTTGGATGTACTTGTGTAGAGCCCCACAGTATTTTAGAACTAGATGTCTGTAACATCCCCAAAATAAATCTATTTTTAAAGTCTGAAATTTCGTAGAAAATTATTTCCGTTTTTGGTAAATTCAAAATTGGAAATTTTTTGCCATTTATGGAAATTTTGAATTTCAAATTTAGTTAATTGTAATTAATGATTATGATTGTTGGGAAAAGATCTGATTTGACCCAAATAACTACTTGACTATGACAATTGTATGAAGCAAAAATATTGTATATTTATTGTTGATGGACAAATGGAAAAACCAGGTTAAAATCAACTGACCATGACTCCATGAGTGGGGAACATGTTGGAACTACCTCAGAGCTGATTATTACAAGTGTAAAATCAGGAATTTGGCCATTGGCAACCCATGAAAATCATGGATTTGGAAAGCTACAAAAATTCCCAAAGGGAAAAAGACCTAGGCACTTTTGCTTTTGGATATATAGCATATGGGAGGAGGCAGGATGTTGCCTAGTATGCTGGGGGGGAAAGAAATCTATCTCTTGTTGTTACGAACACTACTTGTTGAGTGTGAGGCAAGGAGAAAACTGTTGAAACTGAAAGGCATTTGTTGAGGAGGAGTTCCGAGTTAGCCCTCATGGATTCATGGTCAGGCTAGGGGATGAACAGGACAAGTGATTTGGCTGCACTGTTCTAAGGTTGGGAGGAACATGGCAGTTCCATTTGTTGTTCAACAGTTTTTTCCAGATATGTCTACTTTCTCCTTCTCTGTTTACATGTCATGATGAATTATTGGCTGGTAGGATTCTATCTGTTTAATATATATATATGAGGTGCTCTGTTATTAAATTCTGAAGGACTATAGTGCTAAGTAGGATAGACTCTCACAGTTTAACTGCAGCTGCCGAGTAAATTCTACTAAGTAGTTGACTAGGATGAAATTGGATGGAAATTATACCAAGAACTATAACTATAATTATAAGAATTCTACTTCATTAATTATGTTAGAAATTACTGCCAGTTCGATGCACCTTGTATATCTGATTATTCTATTTAATAATCACTTCTCTGGAATTAAACCTGAGATTTACGAATATTACATACCTATAATACGTACATATATCTCTGTGAGTAATCCTTGATTTTGGACGAATTACCATGTCATATTTAAACTACTATTGTAAACGATTATATTTAGTTGGAGATAACTATGTATGCAAGTACCTATATAAATATATATGTATGAAAATAACCATACGAATTACAAGACTCATTGCAAAAAGCCTACAATATATATATCAATAGGTGTTAATGATAAATTGGAGGACAATTAGGCCTAGCTGACCATATATTAAGTACTGGAAATAATATATGAAAACGAATCAAATATGTCAACACAAACAAAGTTCTGGAACTAAATACTAGAGGCGCGAAGGCCCGATGAATTCAAAGATATTCTAGAACCCTTAAATGGATTTACACATATTCTGATAAATTCAAAAATTCATATCTTTGTTAACAAAAATATAAATCGTCCCAGTATCTATAATAGTCTGATATCAATGAGATAAAAGAAAACAAATAGTATGATTGGTCACAAAGGAAATTTCTGGAAAATGAATCAATATAGGAAAAAATTAAATGTATTACAGACACACTGACTGGAGTCATCTATATTATAGGTATACACATGTTCGGTGATAGCCGAGAGTAATTATCCACTTCAAAACTCTAAATATAACATAACCAATATACCGAAACAAGGATTTGACCGATTTAGTCTTATCCATGAAAATCGACTATAATCTATGAACGATGGAGAAATTCTTATTCATTACACTTTAATATGTTCTTTATATAGAGACAAGGGTTCAACCCTTAGGGATTTCCTTTAAAAACCTAAATACATATTTAAACCAACTGCCATAGAAATTTGGCACTTCTACCCATGAAACTGTATACAAATCTATTCACATAATAGAACCTGGAAAGTATTGTTTAAGCGCCACTTTAGAACCCGAATACCTTCTGTACAGGGCGTGATTTTGAGTTGGGAGATTGCAAGCATCAAAAGTCCTGCGAAGAACTAAGAACAGTAATGAGAACAAGAATTTAATAGAATTCTGAATAGCAAATTAGATTAAAATCCAAGACAATCTCTATGCTACAGAAATATAACATCTATGATTTCGCAACATCACTTAACTTGCCGTCTGGATCGGTCGTATCATCCGTGCGGTTGGGGAAGACATCCATAGACTAGAAGGGAGAAGTGGGTCAAGGTCGATCTAATGGGTACCCTCGAAAAAACTAGGGGTCCCATCATTAGATCGCTATAAGCAATTCATTAACAGTGATTACCAAAAAGAAATACAAGGAAATGTTAAAATTGAAATGATTAAAATATATAGAGATTATACACTATCAAAATTTTACAAACTGCAAGACCATTACAACCATGATACTTCACCCTTGTCCCTTTAATAAATTTTTCATTAACGGTCGACGATAATAGACAACGAGAGTCAACAAGGTTTCAGGGTGCCTAGAAACCCCTGTCGACAAAGATAAGACGAAAACCCTTTTATGTTTCCTAAACAACCATGTGTCGTTCGATGAGTATGGGGTAAATCCTCTTAGAAAATTCCTTTAAAGACTCTATAGATTAATAATGCACAGTGAAACCATCATCATTCTTAGATGCATTGAGCCACAACTAGGAAAACCCTGTAGAGATCTCTAGTTTGTACAAATAATAAAGGAAAACTACTTTACTTTACAACAAAGATTGTAGTGGATAATCCAGAATGCCAAGACTCTGTACGGGGAGGTTGAGGTGAAATATAAAGGTTCAACGCAATGAAATGCGATCTGTTCCTACATAAATTATAGTGGGATGTCGACCTGTAGAGAATGATTGTTTACACAATGGAGAATCGAATTTCCACCCTCGATGAAGAACCCTTGTAGAATAAAGTTTAAACACAGAGTTACAACTTTTGGCCATGATGTTATTCCACAAAAAACCTTCTAAGATTAAAACACATAGGGTTCGAGAAGAAAATTCTTTGTTTACATATCAGATGGAGGCAAGAAGGAAAAGAGAAATCATGAAGCGACAGAGCCCAATTTCAATCGAACTCTATCTTTATTACAGTAGTCTAAGCTCCTACTTAAGAGCCTTTACAGAACAGATAATAAGTCTTTCCAAAAGCTTCAGTGCTCGGGAGGATACATATAGAGTCTATGTATCTTTACCAAACAGGGTAACCACGTAGGACAAAGGAAGAATAACTAGCATAGAAGAATGCTTACCTTTCAAAGAATCTGACCATTTTTCTCTAAAGACACTCTTGTAATCGATGCGAGTCCCAACTTCACGATGGCTGGTCATTACATTTAGCTGAAGAGTAACAGAGGTTGATTGGGCAAGTTCTGTGTATACACATGGATAGGAATTGACAAAACAACACTGGAAAACCCCTAATGAGCCGAGTAATGGATGAGTAAAGAATTTGTGCCGAGGCCATGTGATCAATTTGAGGTGGCGAGAGTACAGTGGGCGCGAAGGCTGAGCATTAATCAAAGGATTACACCACAGGGTATTTGTTTAATATCGCAGGTAGGGTCTTTAAAACTTGACAGTACGCTCTTGCCACCTTACTTAATTCTCATTTATGGAGAAGAATAAGTGCAGACCAGTTAGGTTTAGAACGCGCTCCTTTGGTCGTTCTGGTTATGTTTTAACACTTAACTGTAGCCTAGTAAATGATTGAATACTGTTCGTTAACATGTGGTCAATCAAATAGTAACCATGCCCCTTTGCGCTAATCACTTTGTCCCGAGTGTTAATACTTATATAAACAATCACCACGATATAACGAATGATCATGGTGTTATAGGTTATGTGTTATACGATAGAATTTGCGCAAATAGGAAAAAGGTCCTATAGTTTACAAAAGGAAAACACCTTGTATTCTAGAATGAGGACCAAAGAAATATAAGCCTTGAGTAATAGTTTCACCCCACTCTTATGGAGGGTAGAGTGGAAGGTCCTACTAGATATGTGCACCTAGACAAGAAGTTGCAAGACCAAGTTATGGATGCCAAGAGGGTAGTGAAACCTCTACGTCATGATGTTATGATTGAAGTTATGAAGTTTATGTTTGAATCTATGATTGTTAGAAGTTCTCTTTTGTTTAAATCCAATGATAAAAATTAGCGACCTTATAAAAAAAAAAAAATTATCGCAAAATATGGGAAACATTACATATGGTATCAGAGCCAAGGTTACAACACTTGGACCTTGAACAGGGCCAAATTAATTACTTAGCACATATCTCTGTCTATGTAAAACTAACAAACCATTATTGTTACAAACAAAAAACTCCTTTCTGTTTTGTGTTAATTATGGCAGCCCAGGATGAAGCAGAAATCAGTCTTGAAGAGAATCCTCGACAAGGAACTCCTGAAGATAAGAGATAGAACAGTGAGGAAATCTCACCTACCGAGGTTTTGGAAACGATGAGAAATCTCATTGTTGAGTTACAGGTTTTCAAAGCAGACAATGAGAAACTGAAAAAGGCACAGCAGGAACAGAAGGAAATAAATGACGTCTTGTTGTGAAGTATCATAACAAAGAAAACCCCAAAGGATGATAACCAGGAAGAAGAAGTTAGTAAAAGGGCCTCCAAGAATTTTGGTCCCAAAGTAGAGAAAGGGGATAGTTCATCTGAAGGTACACCTCCAGCAGAAGATAAAACTAAAACATATAGAAAAAGGAAACAGGTGGATCACCTTGAAGGAGAATTTAAGAAAATCAAACCATCTACCTTTGATGGGGAATCCAGAACAGGGGAGGAAGTTGAAGCATGGTTATTAGACATCAAGAATTATTTCCAGATATACAACTATTCCAGCAATATGAAGGTTAGAATGGCCATCTATAATCTGAAAGGAAAAGCTAGCATTTGGTGGCAAGGCCTGGAATTGGCCAAGGGACTAAAGGAGAAACAGATGGAATGGTGAGACTTTAAGAAATACTTTAAGAAACAATACCTATCTGAAATTTACTATGAAAGAAAAACTAAATAATTTTATGAACTATGACTTGATCAAATGGCTATGGAAGATCTGATAAACAAATTCCTGGAATTACTAAGGTTCGTACCTTATATCCGGGAGGATAAAGTGAAAATATAGCGATTCCTAAGCTGTTTACCACAGTCCTACAAGGACATAATCAAATTTGATAATCCCAAGTCCTTGAGTGAAGTATTTAGGAAATCCCAAATGTGTTACGACCAATACGAAAAAGGGACATAATTTTCCAAGGCTTGGAAAGACAAGAAACAAGACCGAATGAACCAGCGGAAGAAGGTATACCAGCCAACCCCCTATCATAACATAGAAAAAAGCTTTCCAAGGAAAGTTTTTCACTCTAACAATCCAAACATGCAAGGAGGTAGTAAACCGGTAAATCTAGGAACAAAGAAATTTGGGGATAGCCCCCATGAACTGCTAAAATGATGGCAATGTGGAGAACCTCATCTAAGGAGGAACTATCCACGTCTGATTGCAGAAAATAGAACTACTGTTCACAATTTACAAGAAGCCTCTACAGTAGGGGATGTAGGTAGAAGCTTACATCGGATCAATGCACTCGTGGATGGTCAATAAGTTGACCACCAGTTCTTTGTGGTGGAAATTGAAGGTAAAATCAATAACACTTGAATTTATGTTTTAATAGATCCTGGAGCTACATTAAGTTATATCATGCCTGGTATATTAGAGTCAAATAAACTTAAGAAAATAAAACACGCAAAATCTTGGCTGGTACAACTAGCAATAGGAACATAAAGAAAAGTTGTCGACTTTATTTCGAATTATGAGTTCAGTTTAGGTGGTCAAAACATAAAGACAAATATAAAAATTCTATTGTTAGGATCTTATGATGTAATTATCGGAATGGATTGGTTATAAAGGCATAAAGCAATGCTAGATTGTTATGAAAAATCACTTAAGTATAAAGACAAAAATGACACTGATAGGACAGTCCAAGGTATACAAAAACCAGTCTCAGTTAGATAGATCTCAGCAATGCAATTCAAGAAATGCATGAGAAAGGTTTGTCAAGTTTATGCCATCCAAGTAACAAACCTGTTAGAAAAAGAAAATAAACCCAACTTGGAGGATTTTTCCATGTTGCATGATTTCAGAGATGCGTTTGTTGATGAGATACATGAATTACCCCCATGGAGGGAGATAGACTTTTCTATCAACCTACTACCTGGTTCAACCCCTATCTTGAAAGCACATTACCGAATGAGTTTGTCGGAATTAACAGAACTAAAAATTCAACTACAGGAATTATTGGACAAAGAATATATCAGACCGAGTGATTCACCATGGGGAGCACCATTCCTCTTTGTGAAAAATAAAGACAGAACTCTGAGATTATGCATAGATTACAGACAATTAAACAAAATGACTATTAAGAACAAGCACCCATTACCTAGGATAAATGATCTGTTCGATCAAGTAGGTGGGGAAAAGATTTTATCGAATTTGGATTTACGATCTGGTCATCACCAGGTTAGGATAAAAGATGAGGACATAAGTAAAACAACTTTTTGAATGAGATATGAACATTACGAATTTGTGGTTATACCTTTCATACTCACTAACGCGCCAGCCACGTTTATGTGTCTAATGAACAGTATTTTTAGTTAGTACTTGGAAAAGTTCGTGTTAGTATTTATTGACAACATTCTAGTATATTCTAAAACAGAAGAAGAACATGAAGAACACTTAAGGATAGGGCTGCAAACTTTAAGAAAGCACAAACTATATTATAAATTCGATAAGTGTGATTTTTATCAGAAGGAAATACAATACCTAGGCCATGTAATTTCTGTAGAAGGCATTGCAGTCGATCCTGAGAAAATAAGATCCATCTTGGAGTGGCTGATTCCTAAGGACATGGAATACATCCGGTCATTCATGGGAATCACCGGATATTACTGCAGATTTATAGAGAGATTTTCCAAAATTGCATACCCTATAACATCATTACAAAAGAAGGGGATCAAGTTCAACTGGTCACAGAAATGTCAATATAGTTTTAATAAGTTAAAGGAATTATTAATGACCGCACCCATTTTAAAGGTAGCAGACCCAGATAAAGACTTCATCGTCTGTGTAGATGCGAGTAAATAAGGACTAGGTGGTGTCCTAACTCAAGAAGGGCGCGTTATTTGTTATGAGTCTCGAAAACTAAAGGAACATGAACAAAACTATGTCACTCATGACTTAGAGTTGGAAACTGTAATACACACCTTAAAGATGTGGCGGCACTACATAATGGGATAAAGTTTTTGTTATTGACTAAAAACAGTGGTGTGAAATTTGTGTTTAGTCAGCCGGACCTTAATGCAAGACAAGCAAGATGGCTAACCTTCTTGAGTGAATTTGACTTTGAGGTAAGACATATCAAGGGTAAGGAAAACAAGGTAGTTGATGCATTGAGAAAAAGAGTTCATGGGTTGTTTGAAATAAACATTAGCAGGGAAGAAAGTGATCTTGAACAGAGGATAAAGTTGGCAGGTAATAATGGCAAAAATTACACTGAAACATTGGTGGAATTACAGAACACTACAGAAAGTTTAGACAAAATAGATCTAAGTTTGGACAAAAGTGGTCTACTAGATTTAAAAAAAGAATATACATACCATATTTGGCAGATTTAAAACTAACAGTTTTGGATGAAGTTCATAAGAAACCATATTCATGTCATCCAGGATACCAGAAAACGATAACAACACTAAGAAAGTTATTTTATTGGCCTAATATGAAGGTCGAAACAACATAATACTTAGCTAAGTGTCAAGATTGTTGTTAGCACTAGTAATCACCTTCATATTGCATGGAAGGCAAGCCCAGTACCCATCAAGTTATATGTGAATGTAAGAGTGTTTTAAAGGGTCAAATGGAAAAAGACTCAAAATGATAATGTTCCAACTCAGAAAACAGGGATAGAATGCACCAACAATCAAGGTCTTGGTTAACTTCAATCAGTAATTTGGAGTAAGTATGAATATAGGGAATACTTGATTGATAGGAATGTAGGGGCTACTATAAACATCAGGTCTACAAAAGCCTAAGGAAGAAAGTTTATTAACACAAGATCTTCTTGAACTCAGAAACTAAGGAAGCTAAATAAACATCATGATAATATAATGATCAAACATCCACCATAACATCACCATAATCATTCATGTGAATCATTCAAAGCATGAACATTTAGCATCAGAAGAAAATAAGTTGAAAGAGATCGAAAGTTGGTTGAAGACAAAGGAGTTAGAGTTTGAAGGCAGAGATTGAAAGTTCATGAAGGCAGAGATTGAAAGTTCATGAAGGCAGAGATCAAAATATGGCTAAAGACAAAGGAGCTAGAGTTTGGGAAGAAAGATAACAGAAACCCAAAGTTAACGCCATGAAAATATCTGGACAAGTACGTATTCACCGACTTGCATGAAGTATTTTTTTGTGATTTCCCACACATATTGTAGGAGTGGATCAAAATATTGAAAGACAAGCATCCCACGAATCAGATCAGATAGCTAGATTGGAATCTCGAAGAGATCATGCAGCTACAACAAGTTGATAATAAGTTTACGCGTGTAGTAAATTTCTAGTTAGACAAAATTATTGTCGGATTTATCACAGAGTTTGCAGTAGATACAACAAAGTTGTACAGCGCAGCTGAACAAGAATTATTGAAGGGACATCGAGGTAGGTATATCAAAACATTATATACTTCCATTAAGAGATTGCTATATAACAAAGGTGTAATGACAATGGAGTCAGACAGATAAACTTCCCTGCATACATGGGGGAAGCACTGACAGGAAAAGGAGAAATGGAAGGAGAAGTGGATAAAGGAAATAAGGAGGAGGCCTTGGACCCAATTATGATGGATGACGAATAGATCAAGTGGATCATGGCAACAACTGGAAGGACACGCAGTGGATTACCCTACCAATACAAGGCGAACACCAAGAAGAGAGTCATAGTTGTGAGGGAAGGCTTGGAAAGGGATGAAGAGGAGGTAGAGGATCTTCAGGCTGTGGAGAAGATTGAGGAAATATTGCGCGTGACATATGAGAGGAAGACGAAAGGTCCAAGAGAGGAAGTGTCAGTGTGGAACCCATAAACCCATGTGCAACTAATACACCAAGAAAAATGCCACCATTTAGACAACCAAATTTTGGAAGAGGGAACACGACAGGAAGTACATCTACATAAGGAACAACAACTGGGGGAGCTAGTTCAGGAAGCAGTAGTCAAGTATCTACACCATGCGTGGGTAGTAGTTCAACATTTAAGATGGCGGGACATGACCCAATGATCAGGTTACCATAATTCAAAGGAGAAGCGTCGGAGGACCCGAAGAAGCACCTGTTTATCTGTGAAAATATTTGGGAAGAAAAATAGATCACAAATGAGGACACTAAACTTGCACAGTTTTCTATCACATTAAGAGATCACGCACTGGATTGGTATATGAGTTTAGCTACAAATAGTCCACCAGGAACCACCAAAATGATTGGAGATATCAAGAAGTTGTTGATAAATGAGTTCTGTAAGCCGAGTTCAGAAGACCAATACATGAATGAGATGATAGAGATTAGATAGAAACCAGGAGAATCTATATGGGATATTGACCAAAGATTCAAACGAATGAAAGGAAATATGAAACATGTCATGACATATATGAAGCATAGGCATATGTTCATCAATTCACTATTACCACACTTGAAATATCCACTGCGACAACAGGATTTTCAGACATAGGAAGAGGCTCTGCAGGAATCCCTGCAACTGGAAGAGAACCAATATCAGAAGATAGATCCAGCCATCAAGGAGCTGAAGGAGGATCTGAAGAACTTAACATTCCAGCTAAACCAAAACAAGAACAAGGATAAAAGAGAATTCATTTGGTGCACCACATGTAGGACAAAAGGACACCATAAGAACAAATGTCCAACATTCTCACAATACATGGCAACATGAATGCCAAATCCATTACCAATAGGAGGACTATGGTGCGAGATTTGTAAGAAACAAGGTCACAATCCATATCACTACCCAATGATGCAGAAGTACCAGACTGTACCAAAGAGATCGTATTGCAACTTTTGCAAGTCAGTAGGCCATGATGACAAAGATTGAAAAACCATGGAGTTGATGAGGGAAAGAACATCATATGCATATAAGGTACATGTATAAATCATGACTGGGAAAGCCACACCCCAGTTTAATCAAGTACCAACCCCGTACAACACTGTGTAGCTGTTGTATAACACCACGCAACCACACTATAATATCATGCAGTATAACTAGGCACCTCAGTATAATGGGTCGTGAGGGGATCTAGCTGGCTATAGAGACGGAGGAAGAGCAAAAGGAGGCTTTGGAAGAGGTAGAGGACCAGTGATATGTCACAATTGTAAAAAACTAGGACACTATGCAAGAGAATGTCCACTTCCACCAGTGACTTGTATGTATTGTCGTGCATCAGATCATGAAACGAAAGAATGTCCTATGCTATTAGGGAAGATCCAGGACAAGAGGAATTAGAACAATTAGAATGTTCAGTGGATTTCAGCATAAGTGAGGGATGAAGGAGGAAACATCAACATAGTTACATGCGAAGGATCTAAACAAGGAAACGACATAGTACAACAAGAGCCAACACAACACCAATGGGTGAAGAAGAATGTTGAACCAAGGAAGAAGTTCGATGCATAGAACGAGAAGGAGATATTCAATCAAGATAGAAAAGAATTCATAAGGTCATACATTGCGTCGACATCAACTGCGTAGCATAGTAAGGAAGTACCAGAGTACAATATGCCTCCATCGTTGGATCACACCAAAGAAACACAACCCCTGGGACAAGTAAGTACGATTAAAGGATTTTTTCAATCATGTGTCAAACTACTAAATGATCCATCCTCTGTCAAAGTATTACAAAACATGCTATAAATATGTAGCGTAGAAGCAAAAGGAAAGTTAGAACAAAAAATAGTCAGTCACCTACATACAAGGAGGAGAACACGTAGGGAGTTCAGGATGAATGCCATCATTGGAGATTTCAACACGGGAGATATTATACTGGATTTAGGATTTGAAGTCAATGTATTACCCAAGAAGACATGGAAATGTATGGGAGAGCCCACATTAAGATATTCATCGGTTCAGATGAAACTAGAAAATCAACATAGAGTTCTACCAATTGGAAGACTAAAAGGAGTGACAATAGACCTGGATGGAGTGCGGACTAAAGTTGAATTCAAAGTAATCAAGATAGTGGATGACACAACACCTTATCCAACATTTCTTGGTTTGGACTAGGCATTTGATAACCAGGACATAATAAACTTAAAGATAAGGAAGATGACCTTTGATTCAAAATAATATAGAGTCATTGAGCCATTGGACCCATCGGAAGGGGAAAGGTTCATAGAGCCTACTTGCTTGGACCTGAAGGAAATTAACCAGTTGTATAGAACAACTGCGTGAGATGAGGATTATGTAAACCCAACTGTAGATGGGGTACTCAGCTGGTGTAGCATCACCTCATGTGCGTCAGACTCGGATACAGGCTTAGAAAATTGGCAGCAGAGGTTACACAAAATTTCCCTAAGAATATGTGCAAGAATAGACCACGCAGTAAGATGGGTAGGTATGGAGCTAAGGGAACTTCCCAGCTTCCATTAGGTGAATGATCTAGAAACATTCTTGACATGGTATGAAGATGAAGTGTTAGAAAATTAGAGACTCTTAGCCTTAGACATAGCACTCAAGGAAACACCTACGAGATGGTGGGGTGTGCAAAAAGAAACAATCAAGGACTGGTACCAATGTAAGCAGTTACTACGCATTAGGTTTGGTACAGAACAAGGAAGCAACCAGCGGCAGAAATGTGATGGATAGGGGACACCAACAGGACACTTGGAGAGGTGTAGAACGTTGTGGAAAATGACACCACTGGAGGAATGGCCTCACCATTTTGTGCACACATTAGAAGGCATCCCAACGAATTGGTATACAGACCAGGAATTGCGTAGAGGAACTACGAGTTGGATAGTATTACAACAAAACTTTACAGTCACTTTCTCATTTGAGCATGAGAACCCCAACATAGATGCAACACTTAGACAAATAAGAGGGGTGATATTTATTAAGGAACCATAAGTTGAACTCATAACAGAAGAACAACAACAAAACATACAGACAATGAAAGAACTATTGTCATGCTACCATATGTAGGAAGAAGCACCAGATGAAGATGACCCGTGCGATATTCAGATTGAGGAAGTTGAAGGTGAAGGTACACCTCTGGAATCATAAGTGATTGTTGCATCAATCAATGTGAAGAAATTCAACATGGGGACAATTGAGAATCCCAAAATGGCCAGCATTGGAGATTATTGGGATGAGAAAACAATAGAAAGTATAACAGAGTTACTGTGTGAGTACAATGACCTGTTCCCAACAACGTTCATAGAAATGAAATGCATAGAAGGACAACTAGGAGAAATGAAAATACTGCTCAAAGTTGAGGCAAGACCAATCAGAAATCGACCATACAGACTAAACCCAATATATAAGCACAAAGTCAAAGATGATATCGATAGGATGTTGGAGGTTGGAATCATAGAACTTGTAGAAGAATCCGAATGGATAAGCTTGATGGTAGTTCAGGAGAAGAGACAAGGGGGGATAAGAATATGCATCGACTTGATAAAATTGAAAGATGCATGCTTACATGACTCATTCCCTACCCCGTTCACAGATCAAGTCTTGGAGAATGTAGGAGGACACAAAGCTTATTCATTCACTGACAGATTCTCAGGATACCATCAGATCAAGATAGCACCAGAAGATAGATACAAGACCACTTTTTCCACGGAATGGGGATCCTACCAGTATATAGTCATGCCATTTGGACTGAAGAATGCACAGGAAATATTTTCTAGAGTAGTCATAGCTTCATTTAATTAATTTATCCACCAGTTTATAGAAGTATACATGGACGATTGGACAGTCTATAGTCTGTTGAAGGACCACGTCGAATTCTTACGGCTGATGTTAGAAAGATGCAGACAGTGCCAGATATCGTTAAATATAAAGAAGTGCATATTCAGAACACCTTTTGGGATACTGTTGGGCCATATAGTATGCAAGCAAGGCTTGCTAGTAGATCCTTCCAAGATTGCAGTAATTGTTAACCTGTCTCCACCAAAAACAGTTCGTCAATTGAGAGCGACATTGGGACACACAGGATACTATAGGAAATTTATAAAGGGGTATGCGCAGATCATTGCGCTAATGGATAAATTGCTAAGAAAATACATCAAGTTTCAAGGGAATGAGGAATGTCAGCACAGATTGGACACACTAAAAGAGAAGATGGTAACCACACCAATATTGGTATTCCTCGATTGGGAAAAGACATTCCACGTACATGTAGATGCATCGGCCATAACACTTGGATCTATTCTAGTGCAGCTAGGAGAAAGAGAAGTGGACCATCCTATAGCATTTGATAGCAGAAAACTGTCAGAATCGGAGAAGAAATACAACACCACAGAGAGGGAAGGCTTAGCTATGGTCTATGTGATTCAAAAATTCAGGCATTATTTATTGGGAAAACATTTCAAGATGTTCACGGAACATTCAGTGCTCAAATACCTCATCAACAAGACAGTGTTGGGGGGGGGAGAATTTGTAGATGGTTATTGTTGTTCCAGGAGTTTGACTTCGAAGTGATATTCAAGCTAGGAAAGTTGAACGTAGGACCTGATCACCTGTCGAGGATTAGGAATGTGAAGGAACCTACAAATCTAGAGGACAACTTTCCAGACGCACAGTTATTTTCAGTCCAAATAGTCGATGAATAATTCGCAGACATCATCTAGTACTTGAGTACAGGGACTGTGCAACAAGAATACAACACCACGCAGAAGAAAAATTTGGTAGTCAAGGTTGCAAATTACCAGTTAATTGCAGGACACTTATACAAAATGGGTGTAGATAGCATCTTGAGAAGATGTGTGCTAGAACATGAAAGACCTAGAATTTTGGCAGAAGCTCATGAGGGAATAGCAGGAGGAAATTATGCAGGTAAATCTATCGCGCAAAAGGTATTTCATGTAGGACTATGGTGGTCGACTATTCACAGAGACTAAAAGGATTACTTCCAGAAATGTGATGTATGCCAGAGGGTTGGTAAACCAAATAGAAGGGATGAGATGCCCCTGCGACCATAAGTAAATTTGCAGGTATTTGAAAAATGTGCAATAGATTTTGTGGGACCAATTAACCCACCAACAAAAAGGTCAGGAGCGAGGTACATTATCATTGTGACAAAATACCTGACAAGATGGGAAGAAACAACACTAGTAAAATATTGCATCTCAGAGACAACGATACACTTCCTATTTGAGCAAGTCATCACTAGAATTGGTTTCCCAAGGATTTTGATGAGTGACCAAGGCACTCACTTTATTAATAGTATTACTAAGGCTATGACTGAGGAATTTGAAGTTCATCATCAAAAGAGTACACCATATCATCCTCAAGCAAATGGAACAGTGGAAGCCTTTAACAAAATCCTTGAAAATTCCCTAAAGAAGATATGCAACATTAATAGGGATGATTGGGACCTAAATATACCTATAGTATTGTGGGCATACATGACCACATGCAAGAAATTGACAAGACAAACACCATTCAGATTAATGTATGGAAAAGAAGTTGTGGTGCCGTTAGAATTTTTGGTACCTAGTCTGCACATAGTAGCAATTACAAACATGAAAGAACAAGGCGTAGTGTAGGAAAGGTTAAATCGGTTGATGATCATGGAGGAAGATAGGATTCTAGCAGGGTTTCACAGGAAGTCCAGAAAGAAAGAGACAAAGCTTGGCATGACAGGTATATCAAGAGGAAGGGTTTCAAGGAAGGAGACTTAGTCTTGTTGTATTACAACAAATCCCTTCAACACCTAAGAAAACTCAATATGCATTGGTTAGGACCGTATGAATTGATGACTTTCACAGATGAAGGATATATACAATTTAAGGACTTAGGAGGAATAGTCGACCCCCGGGCACTTACAAAAAACAACAAAAAAAAAACACAGAGGAGATACTGCGTCGAAAAGACAAACATTTAACAAAGGCATAGGGTGCCGAGAAGAGAATGAGCATGCACACTCGGGAATGCCAACACGATAGAGGAAAAGGCCAACAATCACTACAAGCAGGAAACAATGAAAATAGCGAGAAAGCAGGATACGACAAATAACCACCAACGAACAATGACTATCAAAATTAAATGAAAAAAATGAATGATGAGACACCGCATTAATCACACAAACTAGTGATGGAAAGGGAATTCAATATAAATAACACAGGAAGTGTCGGTTCAATTAAAACGTAAATGGGGTAACGTATCCAAGAAGCTTCAAATAATTCCTATATAAGCTAGTACACAAGATTGGGAAAGTTATTGTGCAATTGAGAAAAACATAAGCCATAGAATATACAGAGCTAAGAGTGAAGGGTGCAGAGGTTACAGAGGCCACTCCATTCAACGGATAAAAACTTGAACACCATGACACCACCCAAACAGGGAGAACCGAACCAGAATAGACGAAAACCTTGAAGCATCGCCAGATCCTCGTCGCAAGCACAGGGAAGCGAATACCAACCACTTCAGCCTCCAAAAGTCATCAATGTGGATGAAATCCTGTCTCTCGATATGACACCAGGAAGCCCCACACCTACTGTGGAGGAAACTTAGCAGAAAACACCAATGGGCATGGACATGGATGAACTAGAAGGGGGACAGGGAAAATAGGCTGAGGATGGAGGAAATCATTTGCACTCTGGAAACCCTGAAGAACACCTGAGAGTTAATGGGACGGTATCGAACCAGGAGGAAACGACCATGTCAGAAATATCACACACAACCACGTCGAAACAACCACAATAGGGAACAATGGAACATGTCACTGACCAACCAGAAGAGCATGCAGAAGAGCAAACAATGGAGGTTGGAACCTCAAGTCAACCACCACAGCGGAAGGGAAAATAGGCGGTACCAAGGTCACTGCGCAGGCAAGCCACAACAACCATTGTCTTGCATGCATTTTGGAAGGGGTACGTATAGAAGGAAATATGTTAGGCCATGTGGAGAAATTGAGGTACTCAGACCATGATGTGACAGACACAGAAAATTTCCCAGAGTTCGCCAAGAAATTTTACCTATAGACTGTGGGTATAGGACCCTTTGGCGAACCAATTAATCAACCAGTCCAGTGGGTAGTCGGACTGGCCAAAAATGGGATTCTATTTCTGTTGGACATTCCGCACTTTCGGAGGGGCCAATATGCAAACAACTGCGTCAAGCAACTGATGACAGTCACCCATGGTGGATATCTGTGGCTGGAACAACTCGTCTCAATAGACGTAGAGCTTATTGCATACATCACAGGGCTTCCATCATGAAGGGAGGACCCTGCACAGTTCCTTGAGGAAAAAATGAAGGAGAAAGCACTGGCTGAGGAAATGAAGAAGTATGGTACCTAAAGGGGGTCGTTCGGAATCATAATCAGGCGTATTAGTGATGTAGTAACAAGAATGGCCACGAAATTTATGGAAATCAAATTACTCAGGAAATGTTGTAAGGAGGAAGTCCCTGCCAGGGTTGTTGCAGTTGCAGCAGAGTGTGCGGAGGGCACCACACTCAGTCGGGCCTCTTATTTGTTGAATCTATTCATGGACGACTGCAAGGACACATAGGATTTGGGGACAAAAATTCACTATTCATGGCTACTCATCCTGATAGCCTTGCTCATATGGAAGGAGTTGAGGTATTCATTCTTTGCCACTAGACCCAATCCTTGCCATGCAGTGCGATACCTATCGTTGGGTTGCTCTTTGGACCCCAAGAATAGAAAGGTGAATGCAGCCATATTTGAAGGATATCACAACGACCTACAAGAGAGAATCACCAACACTTGGAGGGTGACACCGGAAGAAATCACACAGTATCAGGGCATAGACAACTTCAAATACATTAGACAATAATTTGGATCCAAGCACGAAAATATCTCGACAATCAATGGCTACAACTGCGCTACTGCATCAAGGAGGAGGACATAGAGATGGCCATCAAGGATTGGGATGATGACTCGAGGATTCCAGTCCTCAATTGCGAAATGCCTGCAGAAATGGAGGAGCAGGTAGGGCAGGGACAAAAGCTTTCCAAAGAGATAACAGTTCCCAAGAAGCTGAGGATAGGTCAGAACAAGGCGCAACAGAAAAAAGGGGGGGCGTCCAAGAAGAGCACCTAGGAGGAGAAAAAGAACGACACATAGGTGCCACAGGTACAGGAGAAACAAACTGAGACAACACAACGAACCACATCAAGTGCTACTCAATAGGAGTAAGGCCAAAGCAAGAGGCCATTCATACAAATGGGGGTTGCACGCAAGAAATATAAGGCACACAGAATGCCCCTAGAATACATGATCATGGAGGACGATGCAAACATGGTGGCCCAAATGGTTGAGGATTGCACAATGGAGGATTTTGACAATGCTCAGCGCCAAAGGGATGTGATTGAGGAGGAGATGGCATATATGCATAAGCTCCTCCAACAACTCATATAAGTGCAGACGACCAACAACAACATAGGAATAGTCCCATCAACATCACATATAGGAGGAGAAGATGGATCAAGCAAGTAGGACAAGATATATATGATTGCACAACTGAGCTCGACATTTCATGTCAAACCCAACATGTTGCACATGGAAGATATCATGGGGCAGACACCACTAAAGGACTTGGCCCAAATACAGTTGGTATTGACAGGGATACCAACCAAGGCCTTGTATAAAATGCAAGTCAATGTCACACAGGAGGTACAGTCACACGCACGTACAGACACAACAAAATTGCAACAGACAAAGGACAACCGGGATGAGTTCGAATTGTTACTCGAGCAGGATAAGATCGAGACCAAATATGAAAAATACTACGTGGATAGGATGGATTAGGGATTGGCCGTAGCCTATGAGAAAATACCAAAGAGCACATAGATGGTCGAACTCACAGTGACACAGAAGATTGATCAAATTGTGAAGAAAATCAATCAATATAGACAGGAGATCAAGCACCTCCAAGAGAAGCTCATACCTACCACTCCATCAGAGGTGAATGATCCAGGTGGATATCGGTGGCCACCCACCTTTTCATTTGGCTCAAAACAACTTTCTAGCAATTTTGATAATTTACTATTTTTAGTAGTTTTTCGGGTCCTGAACTTCCGGAGCCATTTTGAGGCCCTAAACGACGTTTTTATGGGGTATGTTGCGAGTGCAAAATGATGAAATTTTGCACAATTGTTGTAGTCTTCGGATAGATCTTTCCAATGGGCTATCATATGCCTAAAACGAAGATCGTATGCAAAAGTTACGACCTCGGGAAGTTGATGTACTGACTTACCCAAACGGGGCCCACATGACTTTTGGCGCTTCATCTCATAGGGTTAGGATTTTGGATGTTTAGGGTTTTTGAAACACTTGTTTATTGTAAAAAGGCCTTGAGAGCCTCATTTTAATCATCTTCTTTTGAATGAGCACAGTCGTCACATCTCTTCTCAGAGATAAGCCACCACCATTCCAACAAGCTTGTTTTCCACTGCATTTTACAGTTTCAACTTATTTCCTCATTGAATAGAAACCAATTTTATTGTATCTCTGTTATTCTGTGTTAAGCATATGGTAATAATTTGTAGTCATTTCGTTCTGCTCATAAAATACGGATCAGTGAAGGAGCAGAGGAAGAAGGAGGCATCAACACAGAGAAAGGAGATAGAGCGACAAGTCCATGCAGCGATCGACTTGTTCAAGAAGGTAGCACAACTTTGGATGAAGATGGAAGAGGATCAACAGGTCCAACAATGGGAAAAAGAAGAAGAAAGGATAAGCGCAACTATCTAGGACCTCAAGAAGAGGCGAAAGACAATGTCGATCACAGAGCATGTCAAAGGAGTGTGGGATATGAAGAAACTACAGGAAAAACTCATAGTTGCGTAGACAAAGAAAATGAGTGCCAGGCTCAAATGGAGCCACTCCAGGAGTGGACATTAGAGGTCATTGCACAGGAAAAACAAGAAAAGAATAACATGGCACAAACTCAAGTAGAGTGCGCAAGTATGGTCAACGACGAGATTGCAATGCAAGTATTGGATGCACTCAAGGAGAAGACCGCCAGGCCCAAATGCAAGCAAAGGAGATCACAGAGAATTTTTAGGAGATTGCAAAAGAAATCGATGAAGCACACAAGGATTAGGTGGCTCGGGACAAGACACATGTTAGTGTTGGGGACCTGTTGGATGCAGTTCGAATCAGGAAGAAAGGCTATTTTTGGAAGAGAAGCATGCAAGAGGAAAAAGACAGATGGAAGGAAAAGCAACACACGTTCATGCATGGAAGACCTAATGACGCTAGGGTTAGGTTTTTTCTGATGCATTGTAATGGTTTGTGAGCCAAAAATATAAGGAAGTAGTAATTATAGGAAAGGAGAGATGAAGATAGATGCAGAGAGAGATACACATATACAGATATATGCAGAGAGAGACCACAGAGGTCACAGAGAGGAAGAGAATTGTAAGGAATGTATGAGTCATTAATTTGGTGAGATAGACAAGGCATGAGCTACTTGATCCCGAGGGTTAGATCATAGGCTGAGGAACCTGGTGTGATCTAGTCAGCCTCGCAGGGATCGAGGATCCTGTGGGAGGAAGGAAGAACTAATATTGTAACCATGCACGACATGGATATTTCCAAACTATAATAAAAGCCTTAGAGCCAAATCTTTGTGGACGTAGCCTAGGAGGGCGTGAACCACGATAACAATGTGTTATGTGATTGAATGAATGTGTCTTTGCATCTGATTAGTTGATGAATGTTGAATGAATGAAGTAACTAAGTAAATTTGATATCCCACATGCATGCATAGAATGAATGTTATACTAGATGTTAAATGAACTGAATAAAGGTTAAGGTGCAGATCTCGCTCAGTCTCAGGTCGCAAACACCTAAGTATTGAAGCCACCCATAGAGCTATCTCAGGTGAGATTGCGCAGCACACTTCGTGTATTGCGTTTCCTTCTAGGTTACCAGAGGGGTCGATAGTCTTTAAGGGATTTTGTTGGGAAGCTTCTTAGTTATGAACCAGGGTCAATCTGTAATGGTCAACAAGAATCAGAATCCCTCAAGACCAATAAGAGTAGATATAAAAAGGGAACAATCCAACAAGTACAAATTCTGTCAGGGGTTAAGAAATGCCATTTGCAACTTCTAGCCCCCCCAAAGTCCAAAAAACCGTCGTTTAGGGCCTCAAAATGGCCCCAAAAGTTTGGGACTTGAAAAAACTATAAAAAACTTCCAAAATGGAAAATTGTTCTTTGAGCCAGTGGAATAGGTGGGTAGCCACCAACATCCACCTGGATCAATGGAACCAACAAACATGGATGAAGACCTCTAGGTGGCACAAGAGGAGGCCCATGACCGACATGCTTTACAATAACCTCAAATTTTCATGTGCTGCAATTTTTTTTTAGTTTAAGTAGTCTTTTATAGAATGTACACCAATATAATATTTTGAGCATGCTCTATGAAGGATAGTACAACCCTTTTTTCAATCAGTTTTAAAGATTTTTTTCCAGTCCATATTCTCAGACAGTGGACACTATTTCCTTTCATATTATTACGTTGACTAGTGAGGTTGCAACAACTTTCTAATACAAAATATAATTCTTTTCACTAAATATATAAAAAAAAAAATTAAGAAAAAAACAATCAAGATAAATTGACCAATCAAATCACCTATAAAAACTAATTTCAATGGATGACTTGTAATAAAAGCAATCTCTTGCAACATTATTTCAAAATGTTTTCAAGGAAACTTCATTGCAATTGCAATTTTGGATTATTGAAATCATCGTTTTTAATGTGAAAATAAATTCAACACCCTATAATACCCTTATTGTAACCTAATTTTGCAATGTTAACAATTGATATTTGCAATGCCATCAATCCGAAATGATTATTACTAGATTTCAAACCAAAATAATCGATTTCTCTCTCATTATTTTGATTAATACAAGTTTAAACTGCTACATGATTTGATTTTAAAGTGTGTGATCATTAAAATACCATTTAAATTATATACCCTTACATTAGACTAATTATATATAATGCTTGGTTTTGGATTTGGTATAAGGATTTTTTAAGTATTTAGTCATTCACTCAATCCCCATTATTATTATATACCCTATGCTGGCCATTATGACATTCTTACACTAAATGGTGTCTAGAATATTGAGTGATTACATGTATAACTATTGTTATTACCGAATGTTGCAGACATATCTTTTTACAAAAAGATTAGGTAACATAGAGAAAATCTTTGGTGTGCGAGACATTGTTTAAATCATGGTCAAGGGATTATGGATTAGGTCCAATTTAACCTGATTTTGAAGTTGGTTTTTTTAATTAAAATAGATTTAATAGGGGGATTTCTTAAATTTTTTAAATTTAATAAAACATTTTGTAAACAATTATAAGTTTTTGATTATTTTGAATATGTTTTCAAAATTTGAATTGTTTTAAAATGTATGACTTCATCCATATTTCAAAAAATAATAAATCAAAACAATTTTATCTCACCTCTATTTATTGATATCAATTTGATGTTTAAGTACGTCGTAGTCTAAACATTTTACGTTTTGGTCTTTTTTTGGTGATATTTTCCAGGGATATTTGCTTGAAATCCAGTTAGAAATTGTTGTATATGCATATTTGAGTGGTCAATTCTATGTAATCTGAGTGCCCCATGGGTTTTTAAACACGTTGAATCCATTTCTTCATTCATAAATGAAATTTAAACAACATAAAATTGTGTTGTTGTGCATATTTATGTCACTGGGTTCCGACATAAAGGGAAAAGAATGTAGAACACTTAGACAATGCCTTTAAGTACCACATACTCTACTCTACATAATGGAAATCTACAGAGTTAAAAAAACAAACCCACCAAACTCCCCTCTCTATAAGAGTCATTATCGTAGCAGTATATTATTGTCGTATTCCATCATTAAGATTTTTTTTATTTTTGTTTGGAAAATGAATATAGGGATAAATAATTTTTTATGCCTGCTTATTAATTTATTGAAAGTTTGTTTTTGAATTAGATTATCTTTGTTGGGGAATATATGTTAGAGAAAATTATGCACCATGCAGTAATTCAATTATTGATAATGTATCATTTTCTTATGTTCGCTAAATACTACTTTATTTATCATCCAATGGGTAGGATAGACAAGGTACACTACCAATAATTGGCTTACTCCATGGTACATTCATATGGAGCTCATAAAAACATAATGATGTTATGTCGCATGTCATCCGATCAGAGAAAGCTATGAACAATGTTAGCATCTCAAAATATACTTTATTCCATTTTCAAATTAGATACAATGGCGATAGACTCTGTAACGTAAGCAATGTTATGGAAGTGTAAACCTAATATGTTTGTGTGTTGAAATGGAGGTGGGGCTAAACAAGTAGGCGCAAATGGTTAACTAATTTGTTCACTTTCAAGGAATGTTGGGAAGTGGATAAATAGCTTTCACACGTGATGGAGGATAATGCCAAAAATATGGTGGATATTCGAAGTTGAGATACATTTTGTTATTATGATGTGTTATAATGTTTTTTTGAATCTACGATTGTGATTCATTTTGTATGTGGATGTTATAATAAGTGAAAAGCATGAGATATTAGTGATTTATCATTGTTTCTAATATGAATATGGAAGACAAATGAACTACGTTGGAACATAATATGCTACATAACTATAATTCAAATTTCGCATTGCCATAGCCATAGATGCTAATGACCCCTTGCCACTATTTCATCAGCAAATATTACTCACAATTGTGTTGCTAATAGTCATGGCGCATTGTGCTTCATGTTACAAGACATTTTTTTGGACACCATTACTAGCGAGAAAACCACTAATTTTAGACATCCAACCTCTCTGGGATTGTACAAGGAGGATTCATCATTGTTGTCATTGATGGCTTAAAATTCAAAGAATGGTTGAAATCACGGAAAGATGCTTCTTCATTTCGAAGTTCCTAAGGAGGTTTTGATATCACGCCATGCTTAAGTTCTATTCTTCCTCTTTAATATTCTACACCCAAGTATTTCCTCTTTTGAATTACAAATATTGGACTGAACATTGATCCCTAGTGAGTTGGAGGTTGAGAAAAACTATTCACTCTACGTATTTTTCTGAAACCATGAAGTGACAGGGAAGGTAGGCTAAAACTATCAATCCATGTCCCTCTGCACATGGGTTATCTAACCCACACTTACTTGAGTATAAAAAAAACACAACCAAAACACTAGGGATTCAAAATGAAATCTTTCTCCCACTATTTCCAAATATAAACAAATAACTTATATTCACAGAACTCCCATCATACACGTATGCACTTCACATGCAATGTTTTTACAATGACCCACACAAAAGTGGTTGTTGTTGATATCTCCAAAAAATTCAAGTTTAAGGTCGTTAGAGGTGCCTAAGCACAAGATATTCAACCTCAACTTCTTTAATTGTTTGACTATAAGCTTCTACTTCAACCATGATTATGTAATCGTCCTTTCTATATGTTGAAAATACAACAAATTTTTAGGTTGTTTTTGTTTCAGCTCTTTGGTCACTTCAAAGGTTTAAAACTTACGAGGATGTCAAACGATTTTTTATTATAGTATAAAAAAAAAACAACCACAACATTAGGGATTCAAAATGAAATCTTTTTCCCCCCATTTCCAAATACAAACAAAGAATTGATACTCACAGTACTCCCATCATACACGTATGCACTTCACATGCAATGTTTTTACAATGACTCACACAAAAGTGGTTGTTGTTGAGATCTCCAAGCGATTCAACTATAAGGTCACTAGAGGTGCCTAAGAACAAGATATTCAACCTCATCTGCTTTAATGGTTTGACTATAAGCTTCTACTTCAACCATGATTATGTAATCCTCCTTTGTATGCATTGAAAATAAAACAATTTTTTAGGTTGTTTTTGGTCTTCTCTTTGGTCACTTCAAAGGTTTAAAACTTACGAGGATGTAACAATAAATTATTTATTCTAGTACAAAAAAAACACAACCACAACACTAGGGATTCAAAACTAAATATTTCTCCCACCATTTCCAAATACAAACAAAGAATTGATATTCACAGTACTCCCATCATACACGTATGCACTTCACATGTAATGTTTATACAATGACCCAAACAAAAGTGGTTGTTGTTGAGATCTCCAACCGATTCAAGTCTAAGTTCGCTAGAGGTACCTAAAAAAATATATATTCAAACTCAACTACTTTAATGGTTTGACTATAAGCTTCTACTTCAACCATGATTATGTAATCCTCCTTTCTATACATTGAAAATAAAACAATTTTTTAGGTTGTTTTTGGTTTGCTCTTTGGTCACTTCAAAGGTTTAAAACTTACAAGGATATAACAAGTGATCATTTATTATTGCCCAAGAACTCTAGGAGCCTACCCTTGGTGGGGCTTACCCTGACTCTGGGTTCTCCTACAGAGATAGTTATTCATGTTAGAAAAACAGGATCGCGGAGCAATAAAATAAAACAAATGTGGAAATAAAACACAGAAGATACACAATACAATAGAGACACAGATATACATGGTTAACCCAATGTGGGATATGTCCACCAGAGAAATTTCCAGGTCCTTCCTTTATTATTATCCAGCAAATGAAGGGATACAACCTACAACACACCCGTTGTAACCTCCTCTTCTTTCTCTCACAATCTCCTCTCTCAAAATACAATATTCACAATGATGCATAGTCGCAATACATTTCCCACATAAAAGAGGGTTTCCTTCTAGGGAAAAAAACCCTAACATAACTTCTACCGTTAGATCCGTGACCTTATAATGAATGGTCCATATTTACAATGAAATTACAATATACATTTACAAGGCAATTTTTCCTTCAGTGGTCCGCTTGCCCCTAGACCCCGCAGGGGGGGTAACCCCCCATGCACTCCCCCGCATGGATGAGTGTACATTATTTTGGGGTGTAAATTATTCATGGGGTATAAACACGGTTGAAAAAAAAGACCTCTGAATCAGGAAGATAATAAGGCTCCATAACCAACAATCTCCCACTTAGAGACTGATCTCAACAACTCCATCGTTGTTGTATCTGTTGGAATATGAAACTTCTTAGACCTGGAAAATTTCTCATCTTCATATTCATGCTTGAAGACCAACTAAAACTGAGCAATAATTCAGTTTCTCCCTGGTTACTCCATTTGTTAACATGTCTGCAGGATTCTAGCTAGTGTGTATCTTTTCCAACTTCAAATGTCCATCTTCCAAGATGGATCATATGAAATGGTACCTCGGCTGTATATTATTAGTATTTGAATGGAAGGCTGATTTATTTGCAAGATGAATGGCAGTCTCATTGTCACAGTGCAACCTTCTATTCTCATGCTTCTTTCCCAATTCCTCCATAAACCTCTATAACCAAATCATTTCTTTACTAGCCTCTGTAGCAACAACATACTCTACTTATGTTGTTTAAAGTGCAACGACCTTTTGTAGTTTCAAAATCCAACTTAATTTTGTTCCACCTATAGTAAAAACATACTCCGTGGTGCTCCTCCTGCTATCTTTATCACCTTCCATATCTGAATCAACATATCCCTGTAGAAAAGTGTTTAAACCTCCAAAACATAATTCATGAGTAGAAGTACCTCTCAAATACCTGAGAATCCACTTTACTACCTCCCAATGTTCTTTTCCTGGATTGTTCATATACCTTATCACAACTCCCATTTCATGTCCAATATCTGGTCTTGCGTAAACCATCGCATACATCAAGCTGCCAACTGTTGATGAATAAGGGACCCTGGACATGTATTCTATCTACTCCTGTGTCTTGGGACACATTTCCTTATTTAATTTGAAATGGATAGCCAAAGGTGTACTAACAGGTTTTGCATTCTGCATTCTAAACCTCTCCAATGCATTCTCTATGTACTCACCCTGAGACAATGTCAATTTGCAATTTTTCCTGTCTCTTGTTATTCTCATACCAAGGATTTTATTTGCAACACCCAAATCCTTCATCGCAAATGAATTAGATAATTTATTATTGAGCACATTTATATCCTGCATAGTAGACCCTGCAACAAGGATGTCATCTACATACAATATCAAGATAATATAGCTTCCATTTTCTATCTTTTTAAAATAAGCACAGTGATCAGAATGACATCTATTATAACCTTGTTCTATCATAAACCTGTCAAACTTCAAATACCACTACCTTGGAGATTTCTTTAGGCCATACAAGCTCTTCTCCAACCTGCATACCAAATTATCCTTCCCTTTGACCTCATACCCTTGCGGTTGCTGCATATAAATATCTTCCTCCAAATCCCCATGGAGAAAAGTTGTTTTTACATGTAATTGTTCAAGATGCAAATATTCTACTACCACAAGACTCAAAATAGTCCTAATTGAAGTCATTTTAACAACAGGAGAAAATATTTGATCAAAATCTATACCTTTCTTTTGTGCAAACCTCTTTACAACAAGTATAGCCTTATACCGCTTTTTCCCTCCATCTTCTTCCTTCAACTTGTAAACCCATTTATTATGCAATGCTATTTTCCTCGCAGGCAACTAAACCAAGTCGCAAGTCTTTTTATTTACCAAGGAATCCATTTCCTCTTTCATTCCTTGCTCCCACTTCTTCTTGGTGTCTACCTACATTGCCTCTTCATAACATTATGGTTCACCATAATTAGTCAACAATAAATAATACAATGAAGGAGAGTATCATTCAGGGGGTCTACTTAACGTGGTATATCTTCTAACAACACTTGCAATAGTTTGAGGTACATGTTGCTCCTATTGTTGTACATTTTGATTTTCTGGTTCTTTTGGAATTTCTTTTTCAGTGATCTCATCAAGCACTGTGTATTCTAGTTTTTTTTTTTCTTGTTTCTTTCACTGCAACTGATCTTTGTACATGACCTTCTCATTGAATATGACATCTCTACTCCTAATGATTTTGTTATTTTCATAATCCCATAAGCGATAACCAAAATCATTAACATTGTATCCAATAAAGGTACACTTCTTGGATTTTTCCTCGAGCTTTGTTCTATTTTCTTTATCAATATGGACAAATGCTTCACATCTGAAAGTCTTCAAAAAATAATAGTTTACCATTTTACCTGTCCATGCCTCGTCTAGAATTCTACCATCCAAAAAGATTTAAGGTCCTCTATTTATTAATTAAACAACAATATCTACAACATCTTCCCATAATTGTAAGGGCAAACCAACATGCAATCTCATACTGCTTGCATGCTCCATGATTGTCCTATTCATCCTTTATGACACACCATTTTCTTGTGGTGTTCTTGGAATTGTCTTCTCTCTACGAATCCCATGGTATGAATAATAATCATCAAACTCCTTGCTGCAATATTAACCTCCATTATCTTATCTGAGACATTTCAACCTTTTTCCTATCTCATTCTCAACCAAAGATTTCCATTTCTTAAAAGTATCAAAAACATCATATTTTGGTCAAATGAAATAAACCCAAGTTTTTCTAGTTGCATCATCAATAAAAGTAACATAATAACAAGAGCCAGCAAGAGATGATACCTGAGCTGGCCCCAATACATATGTATACACAAGCTCTAACCTTTCACTCTTCTTTTATTTTCCGACTCTGAGAAATCTGACTCTCTTATGTTTTCCATATACACAATGCTCACAGAAGTCCAAATCATTTTGTTTAAGATTTGGAAACAAATTTATTTTGTGAAGTATCTGCATCCCCTTCTCACTCATGTGTCCAAGACTGTGATGCCACAGTGTTGTATCCACTCCTGTAGAAGCTAAAGAGATATAAGAGTCAGTATTACTAGTACATAAATACAATGTACCTACCTTCTCTCCTTTTTCTATCACCAATGATCCTTTGGTGACCTTCCACACCTAATATGTAAATATGGATATACAAACTTCACTTGAAAACTGTCCTGTTGAAATTAGATTTTTCCTTAGATTTGGAACATGTCTTACCTCTTTCAACAACCATTGGTTTCCATTGCTTTTCTTTATTTTTCCCTTTCCCATTCCAACAATTTTGCATGGTGCATCATCACCCAAACGAACCTCTTGAAAATCACCTTGAACATAATCTAGAAAATGTTTCCCATGGGGTGTGGCATGAAATGAAGCCCCCGAATCTACCACCCAAGACTCAAAAATATTATCTACAGAAAGAATCAAAGCATCTTGTAACACATCACCTGCTACATTTTCTTCCTGATTTTTCTCCTGCTATCCATCTCTTTGTTTCTTTGGAGCTCTGCAGTCTTTCTTTAGATGTCATTTCTTACCACAATTCTATCACTCTATCTTTCCAAGTCTGGATTTGGATCTTCCCTTAATATATTTCCCGTGGTTCCCTGAGCCCTTTCCTCTATCCTTTTGTCTTCCTCTGTTCTCCATGTTCAACACATTACCTGATGTCTCACCTGTGCTTTTCTGTCACATTTCCTCACTAAGGATAACACCAACAACATCATCAAATTTTAAAGTATTTGAACCAGAGACAGAGTTACTTACAACCATGACCAAGTCGTTCCATATTTCTGGAAATGAGTACAATATTATAAGATCCCCGACCGCATCATCAGAGCCTGATTTTAAAAAACTTATTTTATTAGTAACCATATTAAATTCATTTAAATGATCTACAACAGACCCACCTTCTGACATTTTCATATTAAATAATCTCTTCATTAGAAATACCTTATTGGATGTCGAGGGTTTTTCATACAGTTTAGCCAACGCATCCATCAGATCCTTCGTTGTCTTCTATTTCGAAATATTGAAAGCCACTGACGGTGCCAGGCTTAGTCGTATCATTCCTAGAGCCTTTCTATCAAGAATCTTCCATTCTTCATCCTTCATAACCGTCGACTTCTTTACTATTCTGCCCAATGGTAGGAATAGATCCTTTTAATATAAATAATCTTCCATCTGCATCTTCCATAACTGGTAGATTTGGCCATTAAATTTCTTGACCCTAAACTTTCCATCTTCCGCCATTGCTCCCACTCGAACCAAGAACCCTCTTTTCTTGTGAGTTACCTTTCCCTCTGATACCAGTTGTTAGAAAAATAGTATCACGGAGCAATAAAATAAAACAAATACATAAATAAAACACAAAAGATACACAATACAATAGAGAGACAGTTATACGTGGTTCACCTAGTGTGGGCTACGTCCACCAGAGAAATTGCCAGGTCCTTCATTTATTATTATCCATCAAATGAAGGGATACAACCTACAACGCACCCATTGTAACTTCCTCTTCTTTATCTCACAGTATCCTCTCTCAGAATACAATATTAACAATGATGCATAGCCGCAATACATTTCCCTCATAAAATAGGTTGCCTTCTACAGAAAAAAACCCTAACATAAATTCTACCTTCAGATCTGTGACCTTATAATGAACGGTAACCTCCCCTTGCACTCCCCCACGTGGATTAGTATACATTCTTCTGGGGTGTAAAGTCTTCATGGGGTATAAACACGGCTAAAAACAAAGACCTCTGAATCAGGAAGATAATCAGGCTCCCCAACCAACAATTTAGAGTAGATGTGCATATGAAGGAACATGGACATTTCCTTTGACCCAAAGACTAAGGAAGGATTAAAGGATCTAGGCACAAGAACGTGCATGCACTCCTACCTAGGAAAATTCATGCATTCTAAAGCATGTGATCATTCGTGAGCATGTGCACTGCTTAGGAATACACATGTTTTTCCTGATCACATGTTTCTTGGGAACATGCATGTATTCCTAAGCATGTGAACTACTTAGGAATGCATGTGTGTTCCTAACCACATGCGTGCTCTTGCTCAACAATATGTGCACGTTCCTAAAAAATATGAGTTGGAAAGTGTGTGTGATAGTTCAATGAAAACCAAGGTTGTAGGATTAAGATCATGTGCATATTTCTAAGAACTTGCATGTGTTGTTGCATGCATAGGTTCCTTCACACCCCATTGCCACTTTTTTGACCATCAACTTTGTGTGAGCACCCTTGGCTCACTTAAATTCTTATTATTTACTTTCTTTATACATTTACATTCATATACTCACTTAGGCTATATCTTAATACAATGTATGATGACCTTTACATGGCCTAAGAGTCCTCCCAAAAGGTTTTCAAGTCAAAATCCATAGAAACCTCAACCATTACCTCTATCTTAGCATCACTTATCTTCATCAAGAATATTGTATTTATTCATCCTCATCAAGCTATTCATCTTAAACTTCCAAATGGTCTTTTCAAGAACCAACACCCATGTCCTTTTGGTTCCATCTTGAGATAAATCACTCTTCCCAACAATTTCTCTTCTACATCATGACCTTCTAGATTTTATTCAAGAGAGTGTTCCTTCTTCAAAATTCCCTTTCAATTCCACTCTACATGTGTGGATAAAATTCCTCTTAACCATTTCTATTTTTTTCTCACTCATAGTTCTGCACATCATTGACTTGGGGAGTTCCATAGCCAAGAGAGATATCCATGGTAAAAAGTTCCAATGCACACAACTTCTCTTTTCCCCCACAAGAAAATATGTGTGTGTGTTGTGGGGGGGAGGGGGGGCGGGGTGATATTTCATTACAATAAGAAAATATATGCATCAAATAGTTCTATATTTTAAGTGGTGAGATCACTCAAAATACCTTCTTCTTGGTATTCACTCCTCGTAAGGATCTCTTTAGTCCAAACTCTTTCAATGGACTTCAAGATATTTCTTGCAATCTTCCACAAACAAATGGAAAAGAAGAAAGAGTGGAAATGGGAAAGTATTTGAATGAAAAGAATCAATAGTTAGTATGTTATGTGTAATAGCCCAATTGATTTTTATTGATCATAGTTGTTAATTTAAATTTAATTAATTATTAAAATAAATACAATGAAACTTTTTACTATTTTATTATTTTATGGTAGGTGAAGGAATTAATGAGGGGATAAGGAAGTTGGGGAATTGAATGAAGGAGAGGGATTCGAGAGAGGAGGATAAGGAAGAGGGGAGACGACTTGAAAGGGGGTCTTTCTTTTGGAGGAAAATTATGGAAGAAGAAGGCAGGGAGGAAATTCTGAAGGAGGGGGGGAAGGAGAAGATTGAAGGACAAAGATTGTTTTGGGTAACTTTTATAGGGGCAATAATTGTTGCTAGGAAATTTGGGCTTGGGGGCCAGGAAACTATAAGGATTCCTGGAGCTAGGGAGCTGAAGAGGTTGTTCCTAGTTGGTTGGGAGGTAAATATTCAGTTTGGGTAGTTTGGGAAAGAACAAGAACAAACAAGCAAGGGGATAAATCAACCTACCTGCAGGTCGAGGTATGTATTTTATGTATTTTACTAGTTGATATGTTGTTATTATGTCATTTTTTTTATTATCTTGTTGTTATTATGTCTATTTACCAGTTTATTCCTTGTAGAAATAAAATCATGAAATGAATTGTAGTCATTACAGTAGGAGATACTTATTATTTATTTATTTTGAGGCCCTGAAATAGAAGGCCTTACAAATGGTATCAAAGCCTGGTTTCAAAACTGAAACCCGAGGCTTACCCACCTACAACCCTGTAAAACACAACCTGAACCCTTGGACATGCAACTACCCTTTGTTTACAATGCTTAAATAAACCAGAAATAACCCAGAAACGACCCTGGAACCCTAAGGAAATTACCCAAAAAAGTAATGGAGAATAGGGTGAGTGTAGCAGGGAAAAGACCCTACCACACCTCTTCCAGTCCCATGTCCACATGTTCCTTGTCCCACTGGAATTTTCTCTATATTATTTACTTCTCTGAGCTATGAAATAAGCATGGTTTCTAACACAAGTGTAGGATCAAAGTCTGCATTTGTTGCATCATCCAAGCCAAATTTGGGTGCCAATAGGATAGGCCTTAAATATTCTTATGAGTAAAATGTCAAATTAAAAAACAATAGAGTTCGGGAAAAAAAAATTGAACTTTCAACAGAAATTACCTTGCTAGCAAAGTAGAATAGAGCATTAAGATTGCTTACTCGGCCGCTTTTTCAAAAAACATATGCATATCAGCTTCACATCCTTCACAAAATGTAAGGAATGCCTTAAGTTATTTCACACTAAATGCTACATCAACTGGAGCTCCATGTGGTAATACTCTAGTAAATCCTATGTATGATCAATCCAAAGCTGCATATGCAATGCATTATCACTGTTTTCTTAATCCCAAAAGGTCAACAATATTTTATTGATTCTTAAGGACAAGGAGTGGGCTTGTGAACATATAGCATTAAGGCAGAGTGCATAAATAATATTCAATATAACAATGTTCTAAAATGATGCAATGGAAAGATACTAAGAATAAGTGCTCAACTTCAAACCTTTAACATGGTCTATGTAGCTTCTTAGTTCAACAACTTTCCCTTCTATAGTGATGTCAGTTTCTGACTCTGTTGAAGTTGGATTAGTTGCAATAATAGTTATTTATTGTAGTGAAGACTAAATATTGCCTAGCAACCTGTTCAAATCACGAGGCTTTATGACCAAATGGTTGGGAAAACTGGTCCATTTAGGAATTCCAATGTCCACTACACCTTTGTAGCCTCTGTGTCTGACAATAGTACTGATAAACGCTCCAGACTAGTTGGAGGTGTCCTAAAAATAGTCAAGACATCCTAAATGTTTCTCTTAGTTATGATAAGCTAGATGGAATATAACCGAGAGATGAGACATAACAATTCCAAGTCGCAAGAGCATCCCAACAACATGTCAGTGGCCAAGTCCTCGGGTCAATTGAAACCAAGAGTGAGCATACACCATCGAGGCCTAATTTCCAATCCTACAATCAAGAGCCGAGCATATGTCTAGAAAGGAGAGAGCCCACAAGTTCATCAACTTGCATGCACCAACACCTCCACAAGCCCAGAAACCCAGCGTTAAGTCGCAAGGGAGGATTTTGTAAGGGGAGTGTCCTTTTGCATGAGTGTAGCACCTCCGCCAGCCCAGAAACCAAGCACCAAACAACCAATGGAGAAGCCTCGGTGGGTGTTGTAGTGCACTAAGCGTCCACCAACACAAGTCGCAACCAAGACCAAGCACCCAAGCCATGAGGAAGAGAGCCCACAAAGGGGCAGTGCACTACCCACACTACCACCAGAACCCAAGCCATGAGGAAGAGAGCCCATGAAGGGGAAGTGCACTACCCACACCGCCACCAATGCCAAACCATGAGGAGGAAGCCCACAGAGGGCTTGGTCTTGGGCTCGTTAATTTAAAATATATTATTATATATGCATTTTACTTGTTTTATTATTATAACTCTCATTAAAGTATAAATCCAAAAGTATATTGAAGTATTTTCATTAAAGTATATTTTAAAGAATAAAATAACAAAAAAAAAACAATGTAAATTAATAATAACTAATAACACATATAAATAAATATACCTATGCGTATAGATAAATCCATGTACTTATAGAAATTAACGAAATTGAAATTAAAAATAATATAATAAAGAGCTAGTGGGGGTTTTAGGGGTAATTAGCATTATATTAATTATTTCTTATTCTTTTACGATGTAAATGAGATTAAATAGGTAAGATTTGGTGACTGACAAGTACCCCCAAAATGCTAGCAAGGTAAGAAAGTTATTATCTTACCCCGACGAAGTTACCAAGCTTAGAGGATTTCGACCTCGACCTTTAGCCACTTACCTTATAGGAGTAATGTTTTTTTACAGACAAGTATAAAAAACTTACACCTAACCCTATGTTTGCAAGTATAAGTTTGAGAAAATGTGGAATGCCTTAAACTCTTCCCTGATAAGCATTTGGTTTGATGCAGATTCGGTTATTCATTATGGTTAGGACTAGGGGAAATCGAGGCCAAAGGGCATCATCATAAGGACCACCAATGTCGGTGCTTCCACCATCATTGCCTGAATTAGCTCTCATTTTACACTCCTTAGAGGCTATTAATGAGATATTAAAGGGATGCTAGTCAGCAAATGTTGATGTGGAAGCCCCACCATCTGGAGTGGGTAACCTTGAAGTGTCGAGGGACTCATAGGGAGGGTCTCCACCAGGGGACATTACCAGAGAACTACAGAATATCAAACTACAAGAGTTTGTTGGGGGTCATGCAAGTGAACGTGTAGAATCATGGTTGGAAGGAATGACGTAATGTTTCACCTTAAGAGACTATGCTTCCACATCAAAGGAAAATATAGTGATCTTTCAATTGAGGGATAGTGCCCTGAAATGGTGGGGTAACCTGGAGAGGCAATTGCACCTTACCCCAGACACTGGCTCATGGGATCTTTTTTAGGAAAGGTTCCAGAGGAAATATTTTCCTACTTACTATGAGGAACAATAGGTAGGAGCATTTCATGCTCTAGTTTAGGGAAATAGGACTGTGGAAGAGTATGATATCAGGTTCATGGAGTTAATAAAATATGTCTTGTATATGGATACTGAACAATGACAAGAAGAACATTTTTTGTACGGGTTAAACCCTAAGATAAGGTCCATGGTACAGATTTGGAAACCATCATCAGTAGCTGAAGCAGTTGAAAATGCTCATTACGCGGAGGAGCATATGAGCTTGAATGGGGGTATGATTTCAACCATTCTACAACATATTATATTCATAGGGAAGGCACCTAGGAATTTCTCCAAAGGAGGAAGTTCTAGGCCACCTCCTGATCTGAATAGATCTTTTAAAGACTATGGTTGAGTTTTAAAACATGAGTTCATTAACCATTAAAGAAATTGATGAAAGAGGAATAATTAATGTTTGTAACATGGCAGCCATAAAGCCATATATATATCTATAAATAATCACAAGAATCAGAAAACCATAACCACAAAAGTTGTTAACGGAGTTTGGCAATATTGCCTACGTCTCTGGGCCTTTGTCTCAGTGGGTGAGGTTTTCTTATTTCTCTTCAAAACTTCAAAATTACATCATAAAAGTGAAAAATGGATTACAAAATAATCTGGCTATGTTCTTATAGATCTCAATAACCCAACACAACTGACGGCATTGAAAACGGATGAACGAAACTCCCAAAAATGACCCGCAAAGTTGCTCTCCTCAATGGCTTCCATGCATAAAAATGGCTTTGGCTTTACAATTATTCAGCATTTCTCATGTTATGAACCTCCCTCAGGCTGCCAAGAACCTCTAGTTTATATAGTCTTGAAGTTGGCAATAAACTCCCAACTTCCCCCCAAGATCTGGCCTCAATAAGAGCTCCAGATCCTCCAATAATGGCCAAAATCTCCCAAAACTCGCTGAAAAATCACTAAAAATCATATAATAAATTTTAAAACCCACTTTGGGAAAACATTAGGGAATATCCCCTGATCCTCGAGCTCCTCGTCACATTCATGCCCTCCATGTGGCCCTGGTCTGGTGCTAGCACGTTGGCCCCCTGACACAGGCTCCTGGTTTTTGTGTGCATGGCCATATGTATGCGGGCTAAACCACCACATTCTCCAAAATGGTTAGACTTTGGTTGTAGCCCTTGGTCGGATGGGGCTAGCCCCCTCCGACCATGGCTTATCCCCCAAAACACACCAACCAATACTCTCGCGCCAAACCACAGGGCAAGGTTATATGCTGGAGGTCATATGTAGACGCGTCAGGGGCTACACCAACAAATATCTGGGCCATAAGTATAAACTATGTGGGAATATGTAAGGGTTATATGTGAAAGCGTCGAGGCTGGGGATAGGCCCCAACCCTTAACTCTACCCAAATTACAATGTTGCAAGTTTAAATTATGTATTTAAACTATAGTTGTTAAGTCATATCGTGGGAAGGCTGGTAGCCCGACCCTGCCAAAACTCTTCCGCCTGGACCAGAGGTCACAGGTTAAACTCTCGTTGAGTCACATACAATTTTTCCACAACATAAAACTAATGAAGGGGTTCCATGTGGCAGCCCACGACTGGGCCACGTGGCACCATACCATTAGCCCAAATAAATGCCACGTTTCAAACGATGATCGTCCACCTGTCAACAACATCTGCCCAGTCAGCATGACAATGTACCTTCCACGTCACTGTATGGTCATATGGAATGTATGGTCAGCTGCCACGTCAACACTGTATGGACTGTATAGACTGTACATTCAGTAAAATTTTTGCATGTTTGGCAAAATAAATAGAATGTGATATCTTTCGCATACGGTGTCAGTTTGAGCCCATTCAAGTTGTGTTGGGTTCATAACGATGAGGCCTACGCACACGTCCATTTTGAAGTGATTCTTAGAAATTTGATTTTGAGGCCTTCCTGGACCCATTTTGGTTCCTAGATGCATTTTTGGATCATTCCTCCCCACTAAGACCTTTTGGTCCTCCAAAATGTTAGGGACATAACCCTCACGTAGGTAGAACAATATGTTCGGATGTAATAAAGGTCAATATTAATAAGGCCTTGCAATAAAGTAGAATAAGTCGAATGTAAGAAGACCTAATAGAAGCATCCGCTTCTAGAAGGATATTCCTCTAGATGGTTCTTTTGATATACATATTTAGTATAAATAGGAGTTGAGGGTATGAAAACCCTATCTTGGATATTATTGTAATAGAGCTCTGCTCAACTGGAGGTTTCCCCCTCGAAGAGGCCCGTGAACATTGCTTTCAATAATCTAAGTGCTCTTTCTGGTGTTATTATGTTATCATTTTAGTATTATTGTGGTGTTATTCTGGTTTTATTGTCGTTCATCTGCCATTTCTATCATTTTATTTCTATTCATCATAATTTATATATATGGAATATTACAAGTGGTATCAGAGCACTTTCCTTGGAAGAAAATTATGGGTTAAATTTTTTTCAGGGTAGAGACATATTTCGATGTCTTTAAGCCACACAGATCTGTCATTATGCACATAAACCCACGGTTGATGGATTCAGACACGCAGGAAATAAAAGTGGTTCTTAAGAGAACATTTGTTGGCCACCCTTGTAACCCATGTTGGTACCCCTTCAAGTGGTAGCACATTAGATAGCACCTGTGTACGGATCGACCTAGATTTCCTGAAGCCCTCTTTAGATAAATCAATCGGACACCTAACTGCTATAGTGCCACCGAGAACAACACTCGGGAAGATACTCTCTAGTACTTGGGTAGTCAGGTATTACGACTAAGGGCATGGTCTAGCCTCCTTAGTTAGTTCCCTGAGATATTGGGCCGAGTACTACTTTTGGACCCCGCACGTATATCAGAGAGCTATAGCATAGGGAAAACCCTTGAATACCTAACCCTTGGGGATGGAAACAAAAAAATAAACCAAACAATATCTATTGTCATGCAACTATGTTCGGGTTTCCAAATCACTACACATTTCTTACTGGTTAAGCATTTGGGCATTTCATCACTGCAATATTCTTCAGACCAGAGTCTAACTCTGCAAGTGTAAAAAAAAAAGTTTGGAAATTTTTGCACCATTATTTGAGACCTATTCCATTGGATTTATGTCTTCTCCCTTATCACATTCCTACATATCATTTTTCAGCAAAATTTTTTGACCCCACCCACCCCGTCTCGATTCCCTAGTCATCATGGCCCATGCCCGTAGCCAAGATTTGGAAGCTCGCTTCAATACCTTGCAATCTAATTTCACAAAAACCCAACAAGAAGTGAAACAACTCAGTGCCATTGTTGTCGCCCTCAATACAAACATGCAATCCTCCATCACCGCCTCAATTGAGGAACTAAAACAAGACATGACTACCCAAATTGAATCTGTCGTTTCAATGATCTGAACCAAGCTGCATATCCCTGTAGATAACCCTTTATCTGACCCACCTCCACATACCGAAGATGAAACTTCCTCTCGTTCCCATAATTTTCAGCACCATCACTTTCAGCGTGACCTACGCCTTCCGCGGGTGGATGTGACCAAATTTTATGGCTCGGATCCCACTGGTTGGGTAACCCAAATGGAGCATTATTTCTCTTTATACGACATTACAGATGACTTGGCCAAACTCCGGTATGGTGTTCTCCATCTAGATCAAGAACATTGGCAATGGTGGCAATGGAGAAAAACTTCTCGTCAAGGGTATATTGCTTGGACACACTTTGTAGAAGAGATTTATGAACATTTTGACTCTGACACCAACCATTTAGGCCGTTTGAAAAAGTTGAAACAATCCAGAATAGTGGAAGACTTTATAGCTTCTTTTGAGTGTCTGACATTTTGGAAAGAGGGCATGTCTGATGCCTTTTTCCTAGAATGTTTTATCAGTGGCCTCAAGGATGAGATTTGTGCCCATGTCCTCATGGCTCATCCTCAGAGTTGGGTGGAAGCTACTAAAAGAGCTAAAGAAGAACAACAGGTTGTATCTTCTCAAAACAGGAAACCCCCCTTTATTCCTTGCACTAAACTAGTCAATCCCACTACCCCCTCTGCTCCACTAAAGATCCAAAAATTGACTAGGGATGAAATGGCTGAACGCCAACTCAAAGGATTTTGTTATAATTGTGATGACAAATATTTTCTATGCCACAAGTGTAAGGAACAAAATCTTTTTATGGCCATCTCAGAGGATATTTCAGAAGAGGATGTTGAAACTCCCCTTGTGTCCGAGTCACCTGAAACCACTGACATAACCCCTTCCTTAGACCCTCCAAAAGTAGAATCGATCATTTCCCTAAATGATCTCACTAGCTTCTCTGCTCCCCAAACCCTCAAGCTAATTGGTTACATCAAGAATGGGAAGGTCATCATTTTGGTGGATAGTGGAAGCACCCATAATTTTATCCATTGTCGCATTTCCCAAGAAACTCATTGCTATATCCATGCAGTCAATAATTTCCAAATCATGATTTCCAATGGAGGCTCCATGAAATGTGGAGGGTGTTGTGAAAATGTGTGTCTCCAAATTGGGGACTACCACCTAAAATCTCATATGTTTTCTATCGACATGGGCAGTTGTGACATTGTGTTGGGCACAAACTGGCTAAGGAATTTAGGTCCCATTCTCATGGATTTTAAGGAATTAACCATGCAATTCAACCAGGAGGGACAACAATATAAGTTCCAAGGCATCACCGCTGGTTCACCTGAGATCATTAGTTCCCATCACATGGAAAAGTTGCTCAAAAAAGGTCATTCTGGAATTATTTCCCAACTCCATGCCATACAAGCAACTGAGACACCCTCGGTGCCGCAATACCTCCAATCCATTCTCTCTAAACATCAAGTGGTATTTTCCACTCCCTAGGGACTCCCTCCTTCCCATGGTGTTCATGATCATTCCATTCCCCTTGTACCAGGCATCCTTCCTCCCAATATTTGTCCCTATCGTCACCCCTTTTCCCAAAAAAATGAAATTGAGAAAATGGTTCAAGAACTCCTTAACACATGCGTTATCCTTCCTAGTACGAGCCCCTACTCTTCTCATGTGGTCATGGTCCTGAAGAAAGAAGGTTCTTGGAGAATCTGTCTTGACTTTCATGCCCTCAACAAACTCACCATTAAAGACAAATTTCCCATTCTTGACATTGATGACCTCTTCGATGAATTGAGTGGCACCCAGTTCTTTACTAAACTTGATCTTCATTCTGGCTACCACCAGATACGTATGAAAGAGGCATATATTCCTAAGACTACCTTTATAACTCATGAGGGCCACTACGATTTTTTGGTCATGCCCTTTGGCTTGTGTAATTCCCCCTCCACCTTCCAAAGCCTCATGAATCATATCTTCCATCCTTTTCTCCATCATTTTGTCTTAGTTTTCTTTGATGATATCCTCATCTATAGAAAAACCTAGACATACCATATTTCTCATGTGGATCGATTTCTCCATCTACTCTCTCAGCACCAAATTTTATTGAAACAGTCTAAATGTTCTTTTGGCACCTCAGAAGTCAAGTACTTGGGTCCTCTATTTGGAAAATATGGCGTCAGGGTGGATCCTAAAAATATTGAAGCTATGCAAGACTGGCCTCACCCAAAGACTCTCAAAAGCTTGCATGGATTTATGGGCTTAACAGGTTATTATCGCAAGTTTCTCAAGAATTATGGAAAGATTGCAGCACCTCTCACTGCACTCCTAAAAAGGAACTCTTTCACTTGGACTCCAGTAGCTGCTCAAGATTTTCAAACCTTGAATATATCCATGTGCACAACTCGAGTCTGGGACCTTCCTAATTTCACAAAGACCTTTGTCCTAGAATGTGATGCTTCATGGAAAGGAATTGGCATTGTCTTTATGCAAGAGGGTCGGCCCTTGGCCTTTACCAACAAGCAACTGTCTGAATGAAATATGGGAAAATCAATCTATGAAAAGGAAATGTTGGTTATTCTGCATGTCATTGATCTTTGGTGCCCTTATCTATTGGGGAAACACTTCCAAATTAAGACAGACCATCAAAGCCTCAAGTATTTTCTGGAACAATGCATTTCCTCCCCATAGCAACAAAAATGGGTGACTAAGCTCTCTGGATATGATTATGAGATCATTTACAAGAAAGGAAAAGACAATGTGGTTGGAGATGCACTTTGCCAAAAATATGAATATGAAAGATCCTTTTTTTCTCTCTCCTTCATTGTACCAGATTGGCTCCAAGTTGTTCGCCAGGAATGGCTACAAGATCCCAAAAGTTCGCATCTGATACAAAAATTTCATTCCAATTCTCCAGTTTCTCCAGGGTACTCTTGGCTCCATGATGAGCTTCGATACAAAGGCCGTTTATATTTAAGTAAACAATCAAAACTTAAATCCACGGTACTTTCTAAGCTTCATGCTACACCCACAGCTGGGCACTCCGGGTTTACCAAAACCTATGACAGGGTCAAATGTTCTTTTTTCTGGGATGGTATGAAACAAGATGTTAGTAATTTTGTAGTTGAATGTGATGTGTGTCAACACAACAAGGGTGAAACAGTCAAATCTCCTAGCACACTACAACTTCTTCTGATTCCACCTACTAGTTGGAGAGATATCTCTATGGATTTTATTACAGGCTTACCCAAATCGGGAAATAAATCAATCATCATGGTGGTTGTTGATCGCCTTTCCAAGTATGCTCATTTATGTTCTCTTCAACACCCATTTACAACATCCATTGTGGCTCAAATTTTCATGGATCAGGTCTTCAAGCTTCATGGCATGCCACATTCTATTGTTTCTAATCGCAACCCAACTTTCACCAACAATTTTTGGCAAGAACTGTTCAAGCTACAAGGCACCCAATTGCATCTAAGCACAACTTATCATCCACAGACTGATGGTCAAACTGAAGTTGTCAACAAGTGTTTGGAAATATATTTGAGGTGTTTTGCATCGGAAAAGAAAAATCAGTGGGCTCAATGGTTACCCCTAGCTGAATGGTGGTACAACACTTCATATCATACAACTACCTGCATGACTCCTTTTGAAGCAGTATATGGACAAAATCCACCTTCAATTCTCTCATACTTACCAGGTGTCTTGAAGGTGCAAGTGGTTGACCAAAAGCTTACAGTTCGAGAGGCTATTCTCGAATCTTCATACCCTCAAAGAGAATTTAGTCATGGCACAGAATCACATGAAGTAACAAGCAGATAAAGGTCGCTCTGAATGTCAATTTGTAGAAGGGGATCAGGTGTTTCTTCGACTGTAACCTTACAAGAAAAATTCCCTCAAAGCCGAGAATTGTCAGAAGTTGGTGCCCAAATTTTATGGTCCTTATACCATTCTCAAGTGTGTGGGATAGGTAGCATATCAGTTAGCTTTTCCCAATAATTCTAAGATACATCTTGTTTTTCATGTTTCATGCTTAAAGAAGGTGATTGGAACTAAGTGCCAAATTCAAACCAACCTTCCCAAGTTGGACGAAGAAGGATCTATTTGGCTACAACCACAAACAGTTTTGGACCAGCGTGAGTGTCACCTAGATCAATGAACCATCAAGGAAGTCTTAATCCAGTGGAAAGATACAACTCCAACATATGCCACTTGGGAGCCAACTACCATTCTGTAGAAATTTCCACATCTCAAGCCTTGAGGACAAGGCTATTTTTAAGGGGGAGGACATGTTAGTGACCTAACCCTCACATAGGTAGAACAATATGTTCTGATATAATAAAGGTAAATATTAATAAGGCCTTGCAATAAAGTAGAATAAGTCGAATGTAAGAAGACCTAATAGAAGCTTCCGCTTATAGAAGGATCTTCCTCTAGATGGTTCTTTTGATAGACATGTTTAGTATAAATATGAGTCGAGGGTATGAGAACCCTAGCTTGGATATTATTCTAATAGAGATCTGTTCGACTGGAGGTTTCCCCCTCGAAGAGGACCGTGAACATTTCTTTCAGTAATCTAAGTGCTCTTTCCGGTGTTATTCTGTTATCATTTCAGTATTATTGTGGTGTTATTCTGGTTATGTTGTTGTTCATCTGCCATTTCTAGCATTTTGTTTATGTTCTGCATACTTTTTATATCTTTAATATTACACAAAAGGATACTAACCAATCATCAAGTGTGGGATAGGCCACCCCACTTGTTCTTTGTATTTAAACTATGTCTTGTGCACCTGTCTTATTAAGATGAACTGTAAAACAACCATGATATCTGACAGCATATTTTTAGCCACTTGTACTCTGTCACATCTTATTGAAGCCACTATCATCCATGTTGACAACATTACTAATGATAACATCATAAATATGACTGCAAATGAGCTAATATGTTTGTAATACTTGCACGACATTACCTTATCTTGAAGTAAATTATGATTGATCTTCCATTCTACAATCATCTCATGTTCTTGCTTAATATTAATTACTTGATTTGGGACAATTATAGGTGTGTTGCTTGCATTAGCTACCTTTCTTAATTGTTCCATTGTTTGAGGAGATTGATTTGTTTTTAAGTGATGAGCATGTACAACATATTCTTTTCCTGCTTTGATTAAGTGATATTGATTATGTTCCTTGTAGAATATTGCTTTGTGATCATACAAATAAGGACCGCCTAAGACCATTGCACATTCATTAGGTGGCACCACATCACATGTTACCTCATCCATGAACTTAGATGAAATTACAAACTTTAATGTGCAATTTATGGTTGTTGCTTATCCATTTAAGTGAGTAAGGCTTACGATGCATCTGAGTGTTTAATGCCAATTGTTTAACCACTTCCTATGAAATCAAGTTATATTGAGATCCACTATCCATCAATGTTTCAATCTTAGTATGTCTCATAATGACCCTTACGTGAACCAATTTACTTCTAGAATAAAATCCATCACCAATTTTACCTATCAAACCAACTGTTGTGACTTTAGATTCATCACCTGAATCTGATCCAAAGTCTGTTGGTCGTGATGTTGTTGCAATTGTTTTCCTCCCTTTCCTCTCTTTGAACCACTTCAGTCTCTTTTTGGGATACAATTTCCAGCAATGGTCATCATCATGCCCTTCTTTCTTGCAATTCTTGCAAGAGAGTTTCTCTTCCTTTCTTGCCACTGAATTTTTCCTTCTTGCCATTCCACTTATTTTTGTCCTCTTTTCTTGAAGACGATTCCCCTGATACATCAACTCCTATTTTACTTTCCTGAATGTATGTTTCTTGAACATAAACCTCATCAATATTAGTAGGTCCAAACATAAATACAACGTTACGAATATGTGTAGGTAAACCTCCTATATTATACTTCATAAGAATTTCTTGGGTATGTAATGGAATGTCTAACATTAATGCCATCTTATGAAATTCATTTGTGTATTATTGCATTGTTTGTCCTTTGATTAGTTTAAGACCTTTCCATTCAATTAAAGCCTTCTCTTTATAACCCAAAGGATAAAATTGTTTTCTAAGTGCAGAAAAAAAAACTTGCCATGATGGAAATACATTACCCACTTGTTCCGTGCCATTTTGCAACTTGATTTGCCACCAGATGTGTGTTGTGCATGCAAGTCGAGGCGATTCCAATTTGATTTGAGTTTCCTCATCCTTGATTTGTTGCACATTGCAATAAACTTCCATCTGTCTGACCCAGTTATCAAGTCTCTATGCATTGACTTCACCATCATGTTGGTTGTGGAGCCTGATTATCTTCCTGATTTAGAGGTCTTTTACTTTCAGTTGTGTTTATACCCCATGAAGTATTTACACCCCAGAAGTATGTACACTCTTCCATGCGGGGGAGTGCAGAGAGGGGGTACCCCCTCTGCAGGGTCCGAGGGGGCTATCCCCCTGGCTGGGGGGTCTGGGGGCAAGCGAGCCCCCAATGGGGGTTCGGGGGTGAAGCCCCTGAAGCAAAAATTGCCTTGTAAAATCATATTGTAATTTCATTGTAAATCTGGATCGTTCATTATAAGGTCGCAGATCTAACGATAGAGATTATGTTAGGGTTTTTTTCCCTAGAAGGCAACCCTCTTTTATGAGGGAAATGTATTGTAGCTATGTATGTTGGCGAGTATTGTATTCTGAGAGAGGAGACTGTGAGAGAAAGAAGAGGAAGTTACAACGGGTTTTGTTGTAGGTTGTATCCCTTCATTTTGTTGGATAATAATAAAGAAAGGACCTGGCAATTTCTCTGGTGGACGTAGCCCACACTGGGTGAACCACGTAAATCTATGTCTCTCTTGTATTGTGTATATTCTGTGTTTTGTTTCCACATTTGTTTTATTTTATTTTTTCGCGGTCATATTTTTCTAACACATCATACATGGGTAATTCAAATTTCACATCAAGATTAAGTAAAGGCATATCATGTTTATGTTTATGGGAATGTTTTCTTGCGGTGGATTTAGAACTTGAACTTGAAGAAGAAGGATTTGACAGAGAAGAAGGAGGTGAAGGAGGAGTTTGAGGAGGATCTTCTCCTTATTCACTTTTTACCTTTGAAGATTCACCTAGAATCGGTCTCTTCCGATCTAAGTAATCGTCATATAGAACCTTCACCATCTCCGACATGGCAAAGAAAGTCTTTCGAAACTCTTTCTCATCGTGAGAAAGTCCCTCTTCTGATGCCATATTCTCACTTTGAGAATTTCTCTTTCTCATTCCAATCTCATGATTCTCTTCAACAAGCTCACCTTCACCACAATTAAGCTTTTCCCTAGTAATAATGCAAACTCAAAAACCAACTATCAACCTTCTTTGTTACCACTTGATTCGAATAGATCTTTTAAAACTATGGTTGAGTTTTAAAACATGAGTTCATTAACCACTAAATAAATTGATGAAAGAGGAAGAATTAATGTTGTAACATGGAAGCCATAAATAAATATACAGATCTATAAATAAGCACAAGAATCAACAAACCATAACAACAAAAGTTGTTAACGGAGTTTGGCAATATCGCCTACGTCTCTGGGCCTTTGTCTCATGGGTGAGGCTTTATTATTTCTCTTCAAAGCTTCAAAAGTACATAATAAAAGTGTCAAATGGATTACAAATTGACCTGGCTATGTTCTACTAGATCTCAATAACCCAACACAACTGACGACACTGAAAACGGATAAATGAAGCTCCCGGAAATGGACCGCAAAGTTGCTCTCCTCGATGGCTTCCCTGCATAAAAATGGATTTGGATTTACAATTCTTTATCATTTCTCCTATTTTGAACCTCCCTCGGGTTGCCAAGAACCTCTGGTTTATATAGGCTTGAATTTAGCAACAAACTGCCAACTTCCCCCCAAGATATGGCCTCAATAAGAGCTCCAGATCCTCCAATAATGGCCAAAATCTCCCAAAACTAGCTGAAAAATCACTAAAAATCATATAATCAAGTTTAAAAACCCACTTTTGGAAAACTTAGGGTGCAACCCTCGATCCTCAAGCTCCTGGTCACATTCATGCCCTCCATGTGGCCCTGGTCTGGTGCTAGCACGTTGGCCCCCAACATAGGCTCCTGGTTTTTGTGTGCATGGCCATATGGTCGCAGGTTAAACCACCATGTTCTACGAAATGTTAGACTATGGTTGTATCCCCTAGTCGGATGGGGCTAGCCCCTACCAATCATGGCTTATCCCCCAAAATGTGCCAACCAATACTCCTGCGCCAAACCACAGGGAAAGGTTATATGGTGGAGGTCATATGTAGACACGCCGAGGGCTACACCAACAAATATTCATGCCATAATTATAAATGGTGTGGGCATATTAAGGGTTATATGAGAAATAGTTGGGGCTAGGGCTAGGCCCTAGCCCTTAACTCTGCCTGAATTACAATGTTGCAAGTTTAAATTATATATTCAAACTATAGTTGTTAAGTCATATCGTGGGCGGGTTGGTAACCCGACCTTGTCAAAATCTTCCGCCTAGACCGAAGGTCATGAGTTTGACTCCTATGGAGTCACATACAATTTTTCCACAACCAATAACCAATGAAGGGGTGTCACATGGCAGCCCATGACTGGGCCACGTGGCACCATACCATTAGCCTAAATAAATGCCATGTGTCAAATGATGATTCATCCACCTGACAAACAACATCTACCCAGTCAGCATGTCAATGTACCTGCCATGTCATTGTATGGTCATATGGATTGTATGGTCAACTGCCATGTTAGTACTATACAAACTCTATGGACTGCACAGTCAACAAAATTTTTGCATGTTTGGAAAAATGAACAGAACGCGATATCTTTCACATACGGTGTATGTTTGAGCCCATTCAAGTTGTGTTGGGTTCATAAAGATGAGGCCTACGCACATGTTTGTTTTGAATCTATTCTGAGAACTTTGATTTTGAGGCCTTCATGGACCCATTTTGGTTCCTGGATCCATTTTTGGATCACCTCCTTATGGAAATAGAGTCACACCTAGATCAATTACAATAGGTATTTCAATGGCAGTGATTGCATCATCCCACTCATCACCAACTGTGACACAAGAAAGTCCATGACCTTCTCGAGGAGCAGTTAGTAGGGGCAGGGGTTCCATGGGAAGGAACTCATTTCAGAGACATTCAAAGGGAAGTGTGCAGGTTCGATATCATGTTACTTGTTGGGGGTGTGGAGGACATCACTACCAGTGTGATTTTCCAGAATCAGAAGTAGCCATTGTGCATAGAGAAGGAAAGGCCCTGATGGGAAGAGCGAGTAGTAGCCACCAGGTTTATGCAATGGTTAATTATCATATGCTAAATCATGGAGTCGTCAGGTATGCTAAATCGTGCCAATGTTAAAAAAAAAATTGATTATGGTGCTACAGATAGTTTCATTTCACCTTGTGCATTAGAAAAGTGTGGGTTGGAAGCCTACGAGTAGATTGAATTCAAACAATTCGAGATGGCTTCGGGGGAAAACAAGCCGTATGACCTGGCATCGATAATTTTCTAGTAGACCTAAGAGTCTGTACTACTAGGTTGAAGGTGTAAATCACTACTATAGGGATGTATGACATAATCATTGGAATGGACTCGTTAGAATCCCATCGAGCTATGGTAGATTGTTTCGCAAAAAGGGTGGTTTGTGTTGACAATGAAGGAAGGTCAGTAGAGATCCACGGCATATGGAGGAAGGTGTATCTATGCTTTATCTTGACCATGAAAGTTAAACATTGCATGAGGAAAGGTTGCCATTTATATGTAGTGGAAGCAGTCAATGAAGGGAAAGGACCCTCCATGAATCAGTATCCAGTATTGTCGGAGTTAAAGGATGTTTTTACGAAAGAGTTGCCAAGGTTACCTCCTGATAGGGAGCTTGATTTTACCATTGAGCTAAAACATAGTGTGGAGCCAATTTCCAAGACATCGTATAGGATGATGACGCCAGAACTTTGTGAGTTGCATATGCAGTTGAAGGAACTACTTGAATTAGGGCTAATAAGGCCTAGTGTCTCACCTTGGGGTGCACCAGTATTTTGTCAAGAAGAAGGATGGTTCCTTACGACTGTGTATATATTATAGGAATAGGTACCCAATTCCATGGATAGATGATCTCTTTGATCAGAGGAAAGGAGAAACAATTTTCTCAAAAATTGATATGCGATCAGGGTATCACCAATTAAGGATTAAGGAAGGCGATATCCAAAAAACTACCTTTTGAACTCGCTTTGGGTATTATGAGTTTGTTGTAGTACCTTTTGGTTTGACAAATGCGCCAACAATATTCATGAGCCTCATGAATGGTGTATTCTGAAAGTACTTAGACCAATTTGTACAAGTCTTTCTAGATTATATCCTCATCTATTTTAGGAACAAATGAGAACATGAGGAACACTTGCAAGTGGCGGTGTCATGCCTTAGAGAGAACAAATTTTATGGAAAGTTGTCGAAGTGTTCTTTCTTCCAGAAAGAGATTCACTATTTAGGTCATATCATTTACGGTGAAGGAATCTTTGTGGAACCAGAAAAGGTGAAGGCCATTATGGAATGGCCAGTGCCAAAAAATGCTCATGAGGTGAGAAGCTTCATGGGGCTAGTTGGTTATTATAGGAGGTTTGTGGAAGGGTTCTCTAAGATATAGAAACCCATCACCACCCTGCAGTACAAGGGGGTCAGGTATGAATGGAAAGGTTACTAACTAGTGCTTAAGAGGTTACTAACTAGTGCACCGATTCTATGAGTGTCGAATATGGAAAAAGACTTTGTAGTATGCACAGATGCCTCGAATCAAGGATTTGGGTCCGTGCTAATGCAAGATGGGGGAGTGATAGCATATGCATCAATAAATTTGAAGCAACATGAGGAGATTTATGCTACTCATGATTTAGAGTTGGTAGCTTTAATGCTAGCTCTAAATCTTTGGAGGCATTATCTAGTGGGGTGAAGCTTTGAGCTCAAAACAAACCATGAAAGTTTAAAGCATCTCTTCACTCAAAAGGATATCAATTCTAGGAAGAGGTGATGGAGTGATTTTATGAGTGAGTATGATTTTGGAATTTCATACATCAAGGTAAAGGAGAATGTGGTCACAGATGCCCTTAGCAGGAGACCGTGTGTCTTCTCCTTGGTACCCTTAAAAGTTAATCTGAGGGAGCGAGTGTTGGGTCAACTCCTTGTAGATAGTTGGTATTTAAAGTTTACTTCAACCCTCCAGAGTGCGAGGCAGTTAGAACCTAGGTATGAAGGATTTATCCTTGAATAATATGGATTGTTAATATATCAGGGAAGGATGTACATCCCCGAAGGTGGGGATATTCGAAGAATCATACTCAAGGAATCCCATAGAGCACTTTATTGTGCACATCCATGTGTGAAGAAAATGTACACAAACATGAAGAAGATTTTCTTCTAGGTAGGAATGAAGCGTGATGTAGTCCATTTCATCGCTAAGTGCCTAGAGTGTCAACAAGTGAAGGATGACCACCACCACCCTGAAAGACTCCTACAACCGCATGATGTTCCTATGTCCAAGTGGGAAGTCATTTCTATGGATTTTGTTGTGGGATTGCCACTCACATCGCACAAGAAAAATGCCATTCTTGTGATAGTTGATAAGTTGACCAAGAGTGCACATTTTAATCCGGTTAGAGACACTTATGATGTCATTGATGTGGCACGCATGTTTATAAGTGAGGTCATATGTCTGCATGGGTTACCCAAGAAGATCATTTTAGATAGGGACTCCCAATTCACATCTAGTTTTTGGAAAAGTTTGCAGTCAGCATTGGGAACTCAATTGAACTTAAGCACAACATATAATTCCTGAAATAGATGAGAAAACTGAGAGAGTAAATTAGGTTATGGAAGACATGCTTAGGATGTATGTTATCGATAATAAAACCCATTGGGAGAAGCACCTACCTTTGGTAGAGTTCGCCTGCAATAGCAGTTTTCATAGCTCCATTAGAATGCCACCCTATGAAGATATGTATGGAAGGCCATACGGGACACCGTTGATTTGGGAAAGTTTAGAAGGCCGAGTGATAGTTGGGCTAGAATTGATTCAAGAGATGGAGGAACAGGTGATTCATATTAGGCAGTGACTAAAGGAAGCACATGATAAACATAAAATTTATGTTGATGCACATAGGACTTACCGAAGTTATAAAGTGGGAGATCAAGTTTTCATTCGTATCAGGCCTAATAAGAGTACCATTCGGTTCGGGAAGGGGACAAAGTTGTCGCCTCGATTTATAGGACCATTCAAAATCCAAGAGATAATTGGACATGTTTCCTATCGTCTCGTACTTCCACCCCACTTGCATAAAACTCATAATTTTTTTCATGTATTTGTTCTACGTCATTATGTTGCTAACGAATCTCATAAATTGAATTGGAAGGAATTGCAGGTATCGAACACAGGAACCCTCATGGTCGAACCATTGTGCGTATTGGACCATAGGGTATGACAACTCAAGAATCATCTGGTACACCAAGTTAAGGTCCAATGGGACAAGTATAGCCTAGAATATGCTACTTGGGAGGATGCAGAGACCTTATGATGAGACCATCCCTCACTTTTTTGACCACCTCGGAAATATGTTTTCCGAAGGTTGGGTGTATGTAATGCCACCTTTTGACTTAGATAGCTAGAATTACTTAAGGCCTAATAATATTTTATTTTCTATTAACTGTGAAACTATTAATGATACACTTGAAATTTTAAGACATATGGACCTATGTAAATGTCAATTCTATGAATGTTTATCATTATTTGAATTATGATGGATATTATGCAATCTATTTCTCACTTGAAAATTTTGGCATTTAAAGTTGTTGGTATGTGGATACCAAATTCAGAATATGATTAAATGCATTTACATGATAGTAATGCATAGATATGTATGAGTTTGTAATATAGACTAATCTATATGTCAATGGGATATGCAATAGCCAAAGGATAATTATAATAAAAGGTTGATGTTGTGAACATTGACCAGGAAATAGTATGGTATGAAACTTTGTATGTGAAATTATGTTGGTTCAAATGCATTGCTATGATATGTGGACAAGTGCATGTTTTTCAGGTGGCGAGACTTCCTGAAATTGAATATACGATGATAAATTTCCCAGCAACATAGTACCATTGTATGGTCCAGAGTAGGGTGTTGACCCTAGTTCTATTACAAGGGTTGGAGGCTTGTCCCATGGTGTATCCTATGAAACTTGGAGTCATGGGAGGATGGTGTTAGCTCATGCTCCCCTAGACATGTGATGATGACTTCCAGTTGCCTACTAGGGAATCTTGGTCCAGAGAGTTGACACTTCTGCTTACGGGTTCTATCTGGAGTTAGGTCAATATAGTTGACGATCCAAGATAGTCCAGCAGAGGAAGGATAGGGATGGAATATGGAAGTAGGTTAGGGAGGAAGGATGAATAGAAGTAATGTTAAGAACCAAATATCAATATACCATAGAAAAACCTTAGAAAAAGTACTCAACTCCTTGAAAAAGAGATAATTTCAGATAATAAGCCTCTTTGAGGGGGCAACCTCATTTTACCCCACTTAAATGTTCAAGTACAAGATGATTCCAAACGAAAATGTCTCCTTGGTATATATAGGAGACTAGGAGGTATAATTACAACTAATGGAATAAAGCCGACATAAATAAAATAACATTACTAATGTAATATGCCCCAATTAAGGGGT
>ML803815.1:137698-204741 GCA_009831015.1 Picea engelmannii | reverse complement strand
AAATGAAAATGTCTCCTTGGTATATATAGGAGACTAGGAGGTATAATTACAACTAATGGAATAAAGCCGACATAAATAAAATAACATTACTAATGTAATATGCTCCAATTAAGGGGTAATGAGCCAATATTAGGGCTTAACAAGTAATTGACAATGTGTGGTTTTTTCACCGTATAACAAAATTTCTTGATTTCCTTTTTCACACACACACACACACACACATATATATATATATATATATATATTATATTTGGTTAACTGAACTACAATTATCTAAGTGAATGTTGCTTGTGCTAAATTATTATAATTGAGGGATTTTGCGAACATTTTAAATGGTTTACTATATTTTATGAAATGAATGGTCTTGTTGATTGGATTGGACGCATACAAGAATTACTTTAGGTGTGATAATTATTATCATTAATACATATGCGAGTTTTGTATGTGCTAGCTACACATGCACTCCTTGCACATGTACACATAAGTGTTTTAAATTGATGTTGTTGTTTATCTGATATAGATGTATGAATCATGTATATTTACCCTTGCATTGCAAATTAATATAACTTCGAGACGAAGTTTCTTGAAGGGTGGGTGTATGTAACAACCCAAATGATTTTTATTGGTCATAGTTGTTAATTTAAATTTAATTAATTATTAAAATAAATACAATGAATCTTTTTACTATTTTATTATTTTATGGTAGGTTAGGGAATTAATGAGGGGATAAGGCAATTGGGGAATTGAATGAGGGAAAGGGATTCAAGAGAGGAGAATAAGGAAGAGGGGAGAGGACTTGGAAGGGGGTATTTATTTTGGGGGGGATTATGGAAGAAGAAGGAAAGGAGGAAATTCTAGAAGGAGGGGGAAAAGAAGGAGGATATTGGAGAACGTAGATTGTTTTGGGGAAATTTTACAAGGGCATTGTTGTTGATGGGAAATTTGGGCTTGGGGAATAGGAATCTGCAATGATTCCTAGAGATAGGGAGTCGAGGAGGCTATTCCTAGTTGGCTGGGAGGTAAATATTCAGTTTGGGAAGTTTGGGCCAGAACAAGAACAAACAAACAAGGGGATAAATAAAAAAACCTGTCAGTCGAGGTATGTATTTATGTATTTTACTAGTTGATCTGTTGTTATTATGTTGTTGTTATTATATCTATTTACCAGTTTATTCCTTGTAGAAAGAAAATCATGAACTAAATTGCAGTCATTATAGTAGGAGATATTTATTATTTATTTATTTTTAGGCCCTAAAATAGAAGGCCTTACATTATGAGTCTGATACCATCAAGATCCAGATCTCTAATCAAGTGTACACAAGGCCCTCTTATATAATGAGGGTTCTTCCTATGTTTTTCTGATGAAGAATAAATCTACATTATATAACATTCCCATAATAATTATAATCATGAACTAAATTGCAGTCATTATAGTAGGAGATATTTATTATTTATTTATTTTTAGGCCCTAAAATAGAAGGCCTTACATTATGAGTCTGATACCATCAAGATCCATATCTCTAATCAAGTGTACACAAGGCCCTCTTATATAATGAGGGTTCTTCCTATGTTTTTTTGATGAAGAATAAATCTACATTCTATAACATTCCCATAATAATTTTTCTTTGGGCACACCATCAATAATTAGAGTGGAATATGTCAAAGATAGTGTATGAATTGGTCAATTTTGATCTTTTTGATTGGACTATGTGGGTATCAACCTTATTTGAGTTCAATCACACACATTTTGATGAGAAATGCACACAAGTCATTTAAATGAAGGAAAATTAGTAGTTAACCAAATTTCTTAGAGATTTCCATAATTTATATACTAAGTGTACCACATGGAAATGCATTATGGGAATACCATTGTTTTGTACATGTCAACCAAATTGCCATTGTTAATACTTGAAAAACTGAAACTACATGTAGGGGAGTTGGTGTGGAATGTTAAGGACCACTAAAAATATTATACGAGTTTGGCGTTATAAGGGTAAGTTGTTGCGAGAGGTGAAACTGCATGTTTGAAAGTTGATGTAGCAAACAATTTTTCTTTTCAAACCATATAAATCATAGCTTATCAAACCATTCAACGATCAAACCATATTCGTAAAAAAATCGTATCATTTATCTTAGGCAATAACCGCTTGATTTCTTGTTACTACCTTTTAAATTTGGCAACAATGCCATTCTATTTGTGTCACATGTGCATTAGTGACAATAATTAACAAAAACAATATTATGAAAGAATATTTAGAGAAAAAAACAAACTTTCATATTAATTAGAGGGAACTTACAACACCAAAAAATGGCAATGGAAAATAGCTTTAAAGATACATAGAAACAATTCTACACACTAATATATAACACGATATACCACCTCCATGTTGAAAGAAGTGAAAACAATAATAGAAGTAAATTATTAAAAAAAAATCTTGTCCTATATAAATTTACATGACTTCAATTGAAAATTCATGGTTTTCTCAAGAGTAGTTACTACTAACTAATCATCCATATGTAGCGAATATACCCAAAAAATTGGGATGCATAATCACTGATTTGGTGAAAATATTAAGAAAACCTAATATATGTTCATCGAAAATGTTTATAGTCATGAAAAAAAATATGAGTGTATGCATAACTATAATCATAAATTAGGCTACAAGGTTTTCACTTTTAATAAAAAAATGAAAAATTTTAGCCTAAATTTCTTCCAAAAAATTGAAATTTAGCCAAATTGGTGAAATTTCGCTTTAAAAATAGTGAACTAGACCCAACTATCTATCAATATAAGAACTCATTTGAAAAATCAAAATGTAAATAGAATCTAGATTTTTGGATCAATCTCCATGGTTGAACTAGAATTGCAAGGCCAACTATATCCGATCAAATTCTTGACATCATCTACACCCATTTGTTGGGGCAAGATAAACTATTAAGTCATGGAGGTATGATACATTAATGTTTCTAGTAGAAATAGCAAGTATTAAGACAATGTGCTATAGGACTATTTCAATGGAAGTATCTACAATTTTCCTATGCATCTCTATATATGTAATATCTTGGCTCTAAAGTTAAATATCTATGCTTCTTGTTGTAATATAAGACAAAAAATTTAAGACATCGGTAAGTTAGATAAGTTGATGGAACATTGTGTTCTACAATGCATAGAAATATCTCACTCTATGTATACAATGGAAATATGTTGTAGTGGCACAAGTAACCAAAACTAGTAACAAAGATAAATATATTCTTCAATTGCATCCTCTATCTTCTTCTACCAAACTTGTGTGCCTCTTATTTTCTAAAGAGATTAAAATTTTACAAAGCCCTCAACATAAGCCAAGTTCTTAAAGATTTAATCTATTTTAGGAGATTAGGAAGTTGTCATAAGAGTGGATAGGCTCTAATGCCTCTTTCCTTCTCCTTTTTTCACTTTTGTAAATATTTTGATCCCATCACAAGTTGTTCTTAAGCGGGTCTATTAGAATATTATGACACTAGGAGTACGTTTAAGGTCAACTTGATCTAATATGATTTCAAGTATAAATGGATACCATAAGATTGTGTTCATTGGTGGTGCTATTATTATGATGAAGTGCATAGGTGCACCTATTTTGATAAATCACATAGAAGAATAGTATGAGTTGTAAGGTCTCCCATGACACCCACTGAGCACGCACGCTCCTTGGGAAAATTTAGCGACGAAATGGATGAAGAGCACAAGGAAGAAGCGATCGGTTAGGTGAAAGAAGATGTTTGAGTGTGGGCATGAGAACCTTGGGTGCACAATGGTGACGTGCAGAATCAAGGGGGCACACACCTTACTTGCCTTAGAACGATTGACAGAGACTTGGGTTGTGTTTGGGCAAGGGAAAGGAAACTTGGAAGCATTCCCAAGGAGTGGACTTGTCTTCCCTCAACAACACGGGCACACCAGAGAGGTTGGAATACCCCATCGACACACTCATGAGGAGTCATGTTGATTTTCATGAAGAGTGCACAAGGAAAGGGGCACACACCCAAGGATGGAGTTCAGTGGTCCAAGAAACAAATGATTGATGGGAACACAAAGCTTGGATGGATGTCCTAGCTCCATATATGGAATGACAATTGGTTAAGTGTGACGATTCTCAAAGGGGCGTGACACATCAAAGAGATGCAATATTTCACATAAGTGACCCTTGGAATCCATATAAAAGCAAGGGGAGCACAACTAAAGAAAGAAAGAAGTTTGGTAAGAAAAAGAGACAAGGAGAGATATGTGATTCTGAGGTAGACGAAGAGAAGGAGCTCCCTCAAGGAGCCAAGTCACTCCACTATGGGAGGACTTGTGTTTCCTGGAGGAGGAGGGTTTGATAGACAGAGCTGGGAAAATTTCTCTTGAGAAGATTTTGGATAAGTTTAGAAATACAAGTCTGTGGAGGCATGTGTGAGGAAGAATCGAAATATGTGAACTCTATGGAAACGAAGAGGTAGAGTCTGCAAAAACAAAGATACAACAAGTGTGCGGTGGGAGGCACATTTGAGGTACACCACAGGTGGCAGTGGAGATGATTGTGACATAGAGTCTTTTGGTGATGGATATATTCATAAGTTTCTTGGTGAGGTGAGGTGAGTCGTTTGACTTTGTTGAAGTTGTAAACCTAGCCGTTAGTGCTCATGTTGTAATTTTTCTTCTATAACAAAGACTTAGTTGGGTGTTAGGAACGGTTCATGTTGCCCACACTATATCTATATTTGTCTTTCATTTGTTTCATTGTTGTTATCTTGGCTTCTCATATTCTTGGATGTATGCTTAAAAATGACTAACTGTAAAACTAATTAACGAATATCTAAGTATACAAGAGTTACACTAGAGTAGGAGTGTGACTCACTAGTAGCCTAGAACAAAGTATGGGTATGATCTAGATGAAGAGGTATAGTCTGGATGAAGTAACATTGGTGTTTTCAAGCAGCAAAGAGTGAAACGATGCAGTGTCGCACGCCCTCAAGGAGTGGATTCATTTCATATTTTGGAGAAGGTTTGGGGAGCTATTCACCACTATCTCGACAATAAATGGTATCAGAGAAAAATTTGAAGGCAGTTTGTTGCGAAGGAAATTTGGTGGGAATTTTCATAGATTTGATGAATGGTTCAGTCCAACGAACTTGTTCATTGCATACTTTGCATCATACTTACGAAAGAGGTTTAATTGACAATGCGATGGGAAGGTTGGTATGGATGTGCACCTTCTGAAAACTAAGAGAAATTTTTTTGGTGAAAAAAAGCACTTGGACAAGGTGGTTGATTGCAAAACTCATCGCAGAGTTCATCACAGAACTTGTCGCAAAATTGATCTCAAAGGCAAACTTGTTTGGTTTGATCTATGACAAATCTCAGTGTCAGGCCTATTGTGCACACCTTGGAGAGATGCATAGTTTGTTAGAGAATCAAGAACTTGGGTGAGGCAGTTGAATGCAAGACTTGTTGGATGACTTGTTGTAGAGATAACCATAGAAGTAGTCACAAAAGTGAAACATAGAGGGTGATCATAGAAGTGATCATGAAAGGGGAGTAGTTCTGGGTTGTAGCAAGGTGAAGCATGTGGGTGCATTGGATGACTTGGATGACCTAGAGCAGATCCACATTTGGCAGTGGTTGGGCACGTTTCCATCATGACGTCTTCGTGTTGTGCATCACCGAGAATAACAGTTGAGTTGAACTAGGTTGTTCGATTATCACAACCTTCGGACGAGGTAGCTCTTTATAGAGTTATGTAATTCAATTAGCAACAATATGTCTTGACAGTCGGGCAGTGGATGCATGGTGCCTTGAAGTGGAAGAATTCAAGGTGTGGAGATGGAAATACATTAGAGATGAGTTTGATTAGTTGCATGCAAATATCAGGACTTAGATGAATTCTTGAAGTGGACGAATGGACTCAACCTTGTATCACAGCGGACGGTGATTGAGGAGAGTTCATGCAAAGAGTCAGTTGCTTGGGAATGTAGGTCCAAGACATCATGCTTAGAACATGGTTGCAACAAATGATGTCGTTGAGAAAGGTATGGTTGGATTTAGTTCTTGCATTTTACAATTTTTGTAGTGAGTTCTTTGAAGGTAAGATAGATGACTTGGTGCTTCAAATGCATTATGTTCCCATGGTGAGAACCAAAAAACTTGAGGGTGACTCAAGTGGTGCAGATTTGAAGAAGTCTTGCAGCAGTTTGGAATGCCTTGGTTGGGTGAACGTGCAGAAGATATTGGGATGAGTTCCCTGAACAAGTCATGTGGTGGACTTAGGAATATTTGGATGCAACCGTGGAGGTGTCTTGGGGAAGCTACTGAACTCTTTGATGAGGTGCATTGCATAGGTCATTGTGGTGGTGGGAAGTGAGGATTGGACATGTCACGTGTCAAGTTTGAGAGGATTGGTGAAGCACCCTAGTGCTTGGTTCCTTAGCTATATTTGTTGATTCAGGTGGTGACTTCATGAGTCGTGATGATAATGTCAAAGTTTGAATGCTTTAAATAAGTGCAAGGTAGTTTCATTCCAAGAGACGAATGGATTTAGCAAGGAAGACGACCAAGAATTATTGGCAGTCAACCTAAATGGGTCAAACGCAAAACAAGTGACTTGGGTGGTGTTTGATCGCCTTTGGTATGGGACATTGGATTAGGCATGCCCTGGTGACTTGCGGATGATTATGCGATGATTCAAAGATCTGGCAGGGATCGTTGATTGGAGTTGACAAAAGTATTGGTTTGGACGTGCCTAAGGAATGGAATTCATTTGAGGAGACTCATTCTACTTGGAGCACTTTGGACAGTTCATTTGGGGTGTTTGAGGAGTGTAGCCACGGTGGCCACACTCATCATAGATCTTGAGTTGTGTTGAGGTGACTTGATGAAAGGGGGTGAGTTGGGAACTTGCCTTCGTTTGGAGGATTGTGTGAACATGAAAATTGCAGCATGAAGAGATCACTTGGAATTTTGTGTTTCTCTTGCTTTTGGTAGCATGGTTGTGGGTGAATCCTAACCATTCTAAGGAATAGAGAGGAAGATGCAACAAAATGGACAAGTGACAAAGTAGTGAGACAAAGGAAGTCTGGGTGTGTAGTTCTTCATGTAGATTGACTAATTGTACCATGAGGAGGACAATGGAGTCAAGTTGTCGTAGAAGATTGTTTTTTAGGGAGAATTAACAGTGCAACAAGGTGAGGGAAGAGCTTTCCTTGGTCTGATATTATTATGCATATGGACCAAATTCCGAAAGGAAGTGACTAGTTTGTGAATGAGGGTATGTATACTCAAGGAATGTGAAAATTGGACTGAACATTCAACTAGTTCATGACTTGGGCGAGAGCAACAACATGCCAAGAGGGTCAAGAGTACGGACGCGTCAGTAGGTTCAAAGTGAAACACTTAGACATTATGGAGGATATCTTTGACAAATATTAGACGATGGAAACAATGATGAGGCAAGGATGGAAAATTTCCTTAGTCTTTGGAGTTGGACAGGGTGACGAAGTTGCAACAGAAAATACTAGGTTCGGGCATGAGGAAGTGCATTCTCATGAGTTTGGAACAATGACTAGACTAGCTACCCAATCATTAAAAGGCATGGGGGACATTAGTTTGTAGATACATGGTAAAATTGGTTGAAGTAGAGGCACAACAACAATATCACAAGAGGTCAACACTTGGGAGAAATTTTGAAGTGGAGTGTGCAACAATTGTAGAGAAGCGGCGAGATCCGGAGATGGGGCAGAGACGCCATGCATGAAAACAAATTAGAGTGGGGGATGATGTAAGGTCTCCCACGAAACTCATCGAGTGCACATGCTTCTTGGGTAGATTTGGCGTTGGAACGAATGAAGAGCTCAAGAAAGAAGTGATCAGTTGGGCGAATGAAGATGTTTGGGTGTGGGCAAGACCACCTTGGGTGCACAATGTTGATGTGTGCCATCAAGGGGGAACAAACCTTACTTTCCTTAGAAAGATTGACAAAGACTTGGGTTGTTTTTGGGCAAGGGAGAGGCAACTTGGGGGGATTCCCAAGGAGTGGACTTGTCTTCCCTCAACAACATGGGCGTGTCGAAGAGGTTGGATGACCCCATCGACACACTCACAAGGAGTCATGATGATAGACACAAATATCACAAATGGAATGGAGCACACACCTAAGGCTGGTGTCTGTTGGTCCCTGAAACAAACGGTCTATGAGTGCACAAGGCTTGGATGGGCGCCCTGGGTCCACGGATAGGTGTGACGGTTGGTTGAGTGTGATGATTCACAAAGGGGTGCAATGCATCGAAGAGATGCAATGTTTCACACAAGTGACCCTTGGAGTCCATATAAAAGCAAGGGGTGCACAACCAAATAAGGTAAGAAGTTTGGAAAGACAAAGAGACGAGGAGAGCTCTATGATTCTAAGGTAGACAAAGAGGAGGATCTCCCTCAAGGAGCCAATTCCTCCCAAAGTTTCTCCACTCTAGGAGGACTTGTGATGCCTTGAGGAGGAGGGTTCGATGGATAGAGATGAGTGAATTTACCTTGGGAATATTTTGGCTAATTCTGGAAACGCAAGTCTGTGGAGGCATGTGTGAGGTAGAACTGAAATCTATGAAGTTTGTCGAAATGAAGAGATAGAGTCTGCGGAAACAAAGAGACAATAATTATGCAGTTGGAGGCACATTTGAGGTGCACCGCAGGTGGCAGCGAAGATGGTTGCGACAAAGAGTCTTGTGTTGATGGGTATATCCATGAGTGTCTTGGTGTAGTGAGGTGATTCATTTGAATCTGTCGAAGTTGTAAACTGAACCATTAGTGCTCATGATGTAACTATTATTCTATAACAAAGACTTAGTCGAGTGTTAAGCATGGTTCGTGATGCCCACACTATATCTGTGTTTGTCTTTTGTTTGTTCCATTGTTGTTATCTTGGTTTCTCACATTCTTGGATGTATGCTTAAAAATGACTAACAGTTAAAATAGTTAATGAATGTCTAAGTATACAAGAGTTGCACTAGAGTAGGAGTGTGACTCGTCGATGACCTAAAATGGAGTATGGGTATGCTCTAGGTGAAGAGGCGTAGTTTGGATGAAGTAACCGTGGTGTTGTCAAGAAAGAAAGTGTGAAACATTGTAGTGTCACTAACCCTCAAGAGGTGCACAATCACAAGGCATATTGTGGAGACATGGCATGAGCTACCACTAACAATAAACTCATTTAAATGGAGCATTAGTGCTCCTATGAATAGGAGCACTAAAATAAAGGTTTTACAAAAATTTTATTGAATTAAAAAATGCTCAATTCCACATAAGTATAAAGTTGATGAGTGGTCATGTTCCAAGAGTTTTGTAACATTGAAAAAACTCAAACATGTGTGATCCCAAATATGTTGCTCATCTTTATTCTCATCATGAATTATGGAACCATGCAACTTCCTTGATTAATTACTTTTCACAAATTTGTTGATCAACTAAACTTAGCAATCAAATTTATTACAACTCTAACACATGACTTGCATTAAGGGAAAGCATTCGCAACACACATTTAAACTTTTTTTGTGAACATAACTGATTTTCCATTGATTTAACATTTAGATTGGCAACGTGCACTCACAATTTGTTTAGTGAACATTACCCGGTTATCCATTCATGTAGCATTTATATTATGTACCCTTGCATGATTATATACCCTTACATTTCACCATATCTAATCTCTTAAAGGGATTTCATGTGAGTCCAATCATTCATTCTTATGTACCTTGTGTTCATCATGATGACATTTTTCAATCAATACGTTTACAACGATTTATTGCCCTTTCCAAAATGATTTCCAAAAAGAACGGAAATCAATATCATTATCATATTAATGAATAATAATTCATTATCATAAGAATTCAAAGTTTAATAATAATTCATTATCATAAGAATTCAAAGTTTAATAATAATAATAATTTCATTTAAGGTTACAATTTAATTAGAGTTTAAATATATATATATATATGAAATAATAAATTTCTTTAATAAAGTGATTTTATTGATAATCCTATAAATATCTATATTTATATCTATATATAAGTATGGTGGGTTAGCTCGAGTGAATGAGTGTTGTGGTTATAATGTATGAGGTTTCATGGTCAAGTCTTTGGTCGACTATTATTGATATTGTTGGACCCCACTCGATGTCCCCAACATGTTAGACCCCATAATGAGGGTCGAGGTACTCAGAAGTTTTTCTAGGTGTTAAACGGATCAAAGTATGTTTAATGTGTGGGTGAAGAGATTTTACATTGCAAGGTTCAACTATAAAAAACCATTTCCAAGGATCCTTGAATCGGGGGAATTCTTTGGAAAGTATGGAAAGGTTTGAAGGTATCAATTTCTCGTTCTAACGTTAGTAGTCAACAATGCACCAGTAACCCAACTACAAGTGTGTAAGTAACTATGTTTTATTATTTGTCTTTGAAATAGAAAAATTCAGGACGATTTGGTTCAATCCAGCACAAAATTCTACTAAAACACTCCGACAAATTATTAAAAGTGTCTTTGGAGAATATTGAATGAACCAATTTTATCTATCTTTTAAATGTTCTACTTCCAAGCCATCCAAAACTATGGCACTGCATATTCAAAATTGATTATCAGATATCTGTCCTAATCACTTAGATCTAAGTGCCACAGGGTTTCAGAGATTTTTCCTAATCACTCGGATCTATGTGCCACAACCAAATTTGTACTCACATGGATCAGATCTTGGTTTTTACACACATCGGACCATGACAAAGGCATCCTATATCGTACTCAATACTAAGAATCCAACGCTGAAAGTTGTAAAAAGCAATGAAACTGAGGGAAAACACCAGTCTCTCCTAGCTGCCAATTATTGTTACATTGTTACATGTAACTTTTGAATGATAGAAACACATTAAATCCAGCGTTGTAACATGCAGGGAATTATGCCTATTTTAATTCATTTCTTCATTAATCGCTAACTTGTTGGAATTATGTTTGTAAAAGTAATCTTCATTGGGATTTTTGAGTTTATGAGAGAAATGGGTCTATCTGAAATGGCTATAGTAAAACAAAAGAGTGTAGTAATAATAGAATATTTTTCCGACGATGTAACATAATCAATGACAATAACTTCAATGAACTAAGTGACCCATAGATGGCAATTGGTTTGAGATCAGGGGAGTCGGCGACAGTTATTCATAGAGCAAAGAGTGTTCCTATGAGATCTGAATTAACAAATCCAACCATCGCTTGTTGTAATTTGGTATGTAGGGTTTGTTTGTGGGGAAAAATATTTAAGCTTTATTTTGCAGGATTTGATTGAATTTATTTTTGTGTGTACAGTCTTCTGAGATTGCAAGGTCGTTGTAAATTAGCCATGGGATTTGTTGTTTTGGATTCTAATTTGGTAAAGAATGGGCTTGTATTTCTGCTTCATTTAATACTTTCGGGCTATAAATGGACATAGAAATAGAAACTTAGGGTTTGGAAGGGATATTGTGTGTGTGTGCATGTTGTAAATGAAAGGTTCGGTAGGGGACAACGTGGGATAGAAATTAGAAGAATCTCATGCAACCATGGTGGAAACCAGGGTTGTTTGTTTCCACGGATTTTAACGAGCTCCAACGAGAAACTAGAATAGCAGTAACAACAGAAGAAAAATCAGCATCGATACTCTGTGATATATTCGCTTGAGTTGCGTAATATCAAGAACATGATGGATGGAAATGGCGAGGGGGGTTTTGGGGATTTTTTGCATCAAAAAATTAAGATATTGTTGGGGTGTCGATGCCAATATAGGTCTAGGATCTGCATTTTTTTTGCACCATCATCCTCATTTTTTTTCCCGTTGGAGTGTGTTGATTACTATGGGAGCAACATGGGGAATCTTGTGAGTCCATTTTCCCACTACCTACTTTTGTCAATTAAAATAGTGTAGAAGAGTAAAGGATAAAAAATCTAGTTTGTATCATGGCTTTGATTATATAGTTCCATCAACCAAAGACTTAAACACGCAACATTAACAAATGATAAGAAAAACAAGTGCTTTTAAGATGCAATTTCTATATTGAACAAGAATCTGTGTAATGTAAGATATGTTCGATTATTGAGAGGGGGTGAATCAACAGTAATGCTTTTTAATCCTTTTAACCACAGTATATATAAGTATTGTTATCCTTATGATCTATTTTCCAATATCATTCAACAAGTGCAAAATAAATAAATCATGAACAATGAGAAATCATACACATACACAGTACACCAATACTTTTACATGGAAACCCAATGCGGTAGAAAACCACAGAATACTTTTTCTTATATGTCTTTAAGAAGTACATTCATTGGAAGTACCAACTTCCTTTGTTCTCAAGTTGCAACTGGAAGGAGGCTCCAACCCACTAGATTCTCAGGCTACAACCTTAAGGAAGTTCCAACTCCCCAATTCTCTGGCTACAACCAAAAGGAGGATACAACCCCCTATGTTCTCCGGCTATAACCAGAAGGTGGCTACAACCACCTATCCTTACCTCTTCCAAACCTCCCTGAAGTATAAGTGCCAAATGTGAACAACCTATCAATATTACCATTGACCTCTATTACTGTCACTGTTAACCTCTGTCACTGTCATTGTTCTAAATATGTCATTGACCTGATCCTTCTTCAAAACTTTCTTCCATATCCATGACCTGTCTATACCGTAACATGCGAGTATCTGTGCCTCTCTTAACTGCAACTCGTGGATGTCCGCGACCTTCTTCACCGAAACTTGTGAATTTCTAGTAACTCTCTCAACTTCACTATTTTTTCCTTTGTCAACTGTCACTGTTGAACCTGATACGGGAACTTGTTACTATAGTATCATATTTGATCATATATGTCACATACCCTATGCCAAAAGTATATACCATAAACTAGGATCAATAATTCCTCGCCAACCAAGTTTCATACATAAACAATGAACTATTTATCAGATATAGGAAACCCTTACATCCATCATAGAGTAAACCCTAACTGTAATGAAACATCAAACTATACTAGTATCGTCAATAACACTCCTCAACCATGATGCCTCAAATATTCTTCCAAAACACAATATGTACTATAACAAACTATCTTATGGAGTGTTCCAACCACATCAAACCAATACACCAAAATTATACCATTATAGATATTCCTCATACAACAAGCACCAACTAGCCTACAAACCCTCAACGGTACATGCTTAATATTCCATGACCAAACCCTAGGCCATTACCAATAACCAACTATAACAAGAATATAAAAAACCTTTTATTTATGTAGAACGTTATGTTGTACCTCATCATTGTCACACCTTCTTGTAGCCATTTCTCAGTTTTTCAACTTGTCACTGATGATAAATCATATCCTCTTTTCAACTTTGGCAACAAATATGTTATTTGTCTTCAGTAAACTTGCGCGTATCCGCACTTTGTTTCATTGTGGCCCACAGATGTCTGCTCCCTTCTAGTACTGCAACTTGTAGATGTCTTCAACAAAAACCTAGTTCAGTACCCACAGTCTCGACCCTTCAAACCTGCAACTTTGTCACTGCTTCAGACCCACTGCTATAGATTTGTCAATGATGCCCACTCATAATATTTCAAAAATAGATATTCAATATGCACAAATTAGGTGCTAATGGGAGACCCTTGCTCTCTTATTTATACTCTCCAAGTAGCTTCCTTTAGGGGTTATCTTCTAATTGTTTTACCCACTTTCCTTCTTTTAGGGCTAACCCACTTTTAACTACTTTTCCCACTTACAACCACTTTACAATAAATATTAAACTTACCACTTCTTGCTGCAACTAATTTATTTTTAATTATTTTCTTATTGCAACAATCTTACCCATGATTAACTCCTAGTCACAACCACTTTCACTAGTAAACTTCTTCTAAGACTTTCTAAAATAATTGACTTATTTGACCTTTTGGGGGCTTCTAGATAACTCATGAGGGTTCTCCAACTTAACTAAGCCATATCTCCTCAACCATGAGGAACTATGTGATGTACCACATATCACCGGAAATGGCATGACATGTACTATCCATCTATGATAATATTTCCTGCAAATTCACTAATCTTAATTACATTATTCCTCAAACAAACAAGGGCTACTTATCCATACCTTTGGGGCTACCAGACTTGCTTCAAGGGTTGACATCAATAACAACCAACCCAATTAATCAACAATCTCCCCCTTTGGAATTGATGGAAACACTCTGATGTAATAATGAATTCATGACACTCATGCTCCCCTTTGTGACAATATCCCCCCCTGGAATCATGCCTATGTGTTGTCTCTCCATGCATCTGATAAATCTCTCCCCCTTTGAAATCAATAGCAAAGCTAAATTCTCGTCGGGGCTACTCCCCCTGACTGAACTCTCCTTGGGGATGCTCCCCCTAGATGAATTGTTCTTTTTCCTCTTCATGGCTCTTCCTCATGTAAATATAAGACATATAAGAATAGAATTCAATAATCATTATGGGGCAGAAACTATGCCAAGTTTCTGGCGAAGATACTCAAAATATTCCCTTGGAAGTGGTTTTTTGAAGATGTTTGCAATCTATTCTTTGGTCCCAACATACTCAAATCGAATGTTCTTCTCTACAACAGTATCCCATAGAAAATAAAACTTGATTGGAATGTGCTTCGTCTTGGAGTGCATCACTGGATTCTTTGAGATACTAATGGCACTTGTGTTATCAAAATATATCAGAATGGGCTCACCATACTCAACATGTATTCCTTTCAATGCTTGTTTCATCCATAAGACTCGTGTACAACATGTTGTTGCAATATACTCTTCTTTGGTTGTAGACAATGATACTGATGACTATTTTTTTCTTAGCCAAGATACCAAACACTCACCCAAGTAGAAAGATGCTCCACTTGTACTTCTTTGATCATCAATGCAACTTGCCCAATCTACATCTCTGTAGGAAATAAGTGATATATCATTTCCTTTTGGATACCATAATCTAAACTCTTTTGTACCCTTGATATATCTGAATATCCTCTTAACTGTCGAAACATGTGATTCCTTTGGTGCTTCTTGAAATCTTGCTACCTTTCCAACTATCTGCATCACATCTGGTCTAGAAGCTATCACATAAAGTAAGATGCCAATCATTGAACTGTACTGCATATGATTTGTAGCCTTTGAATCATCATATTTACTTAACTTGCAACTGGTTTGCATAGGAGTATTGATTGTTTTGCAATCTTACATTACGAACCTCTTTAGCATTTCTCTTATATACTTGGTTTGAGAGATAAAAATGCCTTGGTTTCTTTGACATATATGAAAACCCAAAAAGAAAGATAATTCTCCAAGTAATGAAATTTCCAAATCATCCTGCATATCCTTTGCAAACTTTGTTCTCATCCCGTCATCATCACTACCAAATATAATATCATCAACATAAACCTCAATTAAAAAAATATTATCTTGATTTACCTTGATGTAGAGGTTGTTGTCTACATTCCCTTTCCTAAACCCTTGTTGTTGTAAGTATCTTTCCAGTATGGAATACCATGCTCTTGGGGCCTATTTAAGACCATACAAGGCCTTCTTCAAATTACAAACATAATATTCATTATCTCACAACTAAAATCCTTTTGGTTTCTCATTGTAGACTTCTTCCTCTACATCCTCATTTAGAAAGGTTGATTTCACGTCCATCTGATACACTTTAATATTCTTGGAGCATGCATAAGTTGGGATCAATCTGATTGCTTCCATTCTAGAAAATGGGGGAAATGTCTCTTCGAAGTCTATACCTTCAACCTGAGCGTATCATTTACATACCAATCTTCGTTCAATTTATTTTTGAAAACCCACTTTATACCGATCACATTCATGTTCCTTGTCCTTGGAACCAGTTCCCAAGTTTCATTCTTCTCTATTTGATATAACTCTTCATCCATGGCTTTGATCCATAATTCATCCTTGCTTTATTCTTCAAAACTGCTTGGCTCAATTGTATATAGTAGTGATAGGTGCAGTTGTTCTGGTGAACGAATTCTTATTCTAGTTTCAACTCTTACATCTTTATTTTCGATAATCTGATCTGATGGATTATTATTTTGTATTTGTTTGTTATGTGTCTTTGAAGGTACTTGAATATCTTGTTTTTATTTCTCTTCTTATGGTTTCTCTTCTTCGTGTTCCTCTTATTCTGCTTCTTCTTCCTTTACTTCTTCTTCATTACCTGTCCCATTGAATCCTTGCCTTCTTCTTTTATCCTACGTCCACCTGTCTCATCAAACGTCACATTGATGCTTTCCACAATTTTGTTGATCCTTAAATTGAAGCATTTTTATTCTTTCCTTGTGCTTTAGTACCCAACAAGTATGCCTTTGTCAACACGAGATTCAAACTTTCATGTTTTTCCATATTCTCTTTTAATGTAGCATTTGCTTCCAAAAACTCTGAAATGTTTCACATTCGTTGGTATTCCTTTCCATATCTCATAGGGATTTTTATCACTGTTGTTTCTGAGCATTCCTCTTTTTTGAATGTGAACTGTTGTATACACTGCTTGTACCCAAAAAGCCTCTCTCAACTTGGATTCCATTAACATAGTTTAGGCCATTTCTTGTATTTTCTTGTTCTTCCTTTCAATGACCCCATTTTGTTATAGTGTCATGGAAACAAAGAATTGTCTATTTATTCCATTCTTACTACAAAATTCCATAAAGTCCTTTTAGGTAAACTCTCCTCCATTGTCCGATCTCAAACATTTGATTTTCGAATCTATTTCATCTTCAACCATATCCTTGTACATTTTAAGTTCTCAAATTCCTATGACTTCTTCTTGAGAAAAAAAATTTCAGTCATTCTTGTATATTCATTGATGCAAACCCCCTATTCCTCTCGGTGCTACTTGACCTCCCGGTCTAGGATCGTTCAAAAAGATGGAGCCGAATTAACTCCCAGGCTCTTATTGATCCCCAAAACCTTTTCCATGGGCCTTTGTTTTCTTCCCTGATATCGAAACAGTGAATGGAGATCCTCAACCCTTCATAGAGTCCTTCTAAGAGACCATATGCCAATCAATGGGAAAATATGATGATACCTGAAGAATTCGAGACTTTCTTACTTCCCCTAATGCATGCCTGTGTTGAAGAGAACCTCTTAGGTGCTTTTTCTAAGCCTTTGTACCCTCAAGTTTAGCTTTTGGGCTCTAGCCATCTTTCCCCCGAAAATGATGGGATATCACCATGGACTATGGACAGGTGCTAACTAAAAAGGTGCTTCGGAGCTTCGAGCTCAGGGAGTTTCAACACTCCAACATTGTTAATTTTGTAAAGCACCGAATTTCAAATCTGATTGGACGGTTCATGTTCTCTTGCCAGATCAACGACCTACACTTACTCTGGCTCTGACGCTTCATAAATTTATATTTCTCCTACTCACGATACCTCCGAAGTTCCAAACCTTCGAAGAATGGGATCCTCCAGCACGTGTCCACTGGGATCAAGGGCTAGGAATGACTCTGGCTCCCGGATCCTTTGGGAGTTTTCAACTCACACTCACCCCAATTACTCTAGAGTGGCAAACCTCCGAAGTGACAGATCTGGTGACACCTTTCCACTATGGAGGATGACTCATATGAACTCTGAACTACATGATCTGATGCCACGTGCTCCTGGCAATAGTTAGCAAGGATCTGCTTCGACTCCCTGAGCTTTGGCAGTTTTGCTTTCTCCTCATCTAAAATCTCTCGGAGTGTTATGGCTCTAGAGTTTCACCACTTGTCCCTCCTGACGATGGATGGTCCCGATCCACTTTGGGACTTCGGTACTTTGTTTATTATGCTCTTCTGTGCACTTAAGGGGATTAAGTCTCGTGCACTTACCTGGATCCAAAGATTGTTGGTCCCTTATGCTCAGATCCTATGGTTGGGATCTGTCTTCCTCCTTACGTGCTCCTCCTGATGTCTTTACGTAAGATTCAATGGCCCATATTTCTTCTCCACAACTGATCTAACGACAGTTGTTTCTCCTCCTGATTCTCCTAGCAGCATTTCCTCCAACGAAGGATTTTGAGAAGATTCAAAATTTGTGACCTTTGATCCTCCTGTGAGACCGACTACTTAGGGTCTCAACTTGTGGTACACCTCCTAAGATATTGGAACTTGAAGTAATTTTTCCTCTGCGTCCACCTGCGCTTCTTCCCTCCTGAGCTTAGAATTGCTCGAACCTCGAAGGGTTCAGGCCTTTTGGCTTTCCAGAAACATCTGGTTCCCTCCCAGAAAACATGCTCATCCTCCTAGACTTGAATGGACTTGGAATAGGTTCACACTATGTGAACTCTGTGTTTTCTTCAGCATATGACCCTAGAAAGAGTTCTTGATATCTGCACACCTTGCAGAGTCTTTGTGCACAATTTCTCTAATCCTCCTAAACTTTGTAAAGTATGGAATACTTTACCTCTAGCACACTCCTTGTGCTTGTATCCCTCAGTACCTTCTTAACACTGGTCTAAGTGTTGGCCTGGTGCACACCTTACACATGTCTTTTCTTGAGTCTTGGACTCTTTAGGATCCATGATACACTTTATTCACCTTCTCAAAGCCTTTCAAAGCTCTTCCCCGGAGTGTTCAACAACTCTGGTTATTCTCAATCCCTCTTACACTTTAGAAAGGTGTTGGCATTGTGCACTCCTTGTACCTACTCAAATAATTCCTCATTGAGCCTTCCTTCAGAGTATTCAGTAACTCTAAATTACTTCCTCCTTCAACTGGGTACCAAACTATTCAACAACTATGGGGTGTCTTCCCTGACACTCTCTTCTCACAGAACTCTAAACAGAGTTCTCTTGTGCACTCCTTGCACTCGCTCAAAGAACGCATTGCTGAGATAATAGAGTATTCTATAACTATGGATGTGTTTTCTCCTACACAAACTTTCCTCCAAAGTGTTTAGTAACTCCGAGGCTCCTTTTTGAGATTGTGATTATCCTAGAGTTCCCACTTGGCACGTTGTCCTCTGAACTCGAAATATAATTCAGATGCACACTCCTTGCACTAGATAAAGAGGTTTTAATGCGTTGTCGTGCACTCCTTGCACCAACCTAAATAACACATAACTTTCTGCAAAATCACACAAATATAGGGAATTATATCTTACTCCTGCAAATGAAACTTATTTGCATACATTTACAACATTCACATAAACACACATAATAACCATTCAAATACATTCAGAAAACACCCATATAACACAGAGAGAATAAGATGCAGGAAAAAATGCATTTTTTGTATTAATATCTGAATGCTTGGTTACAATATGTGCAGACTCGACTACAATAGAGTCTTATCTCTCTTCTCTCCTTGGCTTACATTGATTTTCAATCTAACTTTTGCAATGTTTAGCAGCCTCTACTGGGCATATGTTACAAAGATTTATACAAGAGGGGCTCATCGAGATTTCCCTCCAAACCGCCTTTGTGACATCCTATCACAATTAAAATTCCTATCTACTAAGGATAATTACATTGAATGCGTACTTACATTTTCAAATTTGAGGCCAAGATCAAGATTTGTACAGCTCAAGCCTATTAAAGGAAACTCTAACTAGAGCTTGTACAAAGGCCAACTCGAATTTACTACAACCTTGCAACATTTAATTACAAATAAATACATTGAAATTTAAAATTCAAGGGTAAAATGAGAGGGTTGGTGCTTCTCTCCCTTCTTGAATGTGCACTGATATGTTGGCTTGCTGGTGCATGATGAGGTGGAAAGGATGCTCTTGCATCAATCATCAACTAATATAATAAATTATTGCTCACCTTTCAAGACTTTTGTTCTAGTCAGTCCAACCAGATCAGTATGCACAATTTCCAGCGATCTTGTTGTGGAGTATTCCTTTGATTTGAACTTGGTCTTTGTTTGCTTTCCTTGTTGACAATGCTTGCATAATGTACTTGTTGGCTTCATGATCTGGGGAATTTCTCTGACTACTTCATTTCTGTTGACCTTGACAATATTATCAAATTTTATGTGACCCATTCGTATGTTCCATAACCAAACTTAATCTTCTTTTCCTAAAAAACACTTTTCCTTTCCAATTTCACTTTAGTACGTATGTGTTGCTTGGAGTTCTCATAGTTTTCGCCACCACTCTTCCTAAATATGGTTTTCTTATCTTTCATTTCTATGAATCAAACACAAGTTTGTGACCTTGGTCACACATTTGACTTACACTTAGAAGATTTTTTTTCATATCTTCCACTAGCAGAACATTTTCTGCCTTGACATCCTTACTTCCAATCTTGATTGTGCCTCTTCCAATGATTCCGACTGAGTTGTTGTTTCCAAAGGAGACAAATCCATCTCTTTACTTTTTCAAAGTTAGAAACCTATCCTTATCACGTGTCATGTGCTTTGAACAACCACTATCAACATACCAACCATGTTTCTTGTGTTGAGCTTGAGGGAGTGTGCATTCTTCATTGTTGTATTGATTATGCTTTCTTACCCATATTATTTTTGTTTCATGTTTTTGATTGCTATTATTCTGTTGTGATTATATTGGAGGAATTGTGTAACATACCCATCCACCCACAAGTCAGGGCATGCTACCTTCAAGCCCGCCCTTGGACTTCTTTCTCTTACTAATACCTTTTCATTATTTAAGGATGCATAAAAGAAAAGACATTAATGACATTCACATCAATAAACAACAAGCATGCATAGTCTAAAGATTCAATTAAACAATAATTAAATATACAACAGAAATAACATTCGAACACATGTAAATGATACCATAACAGAGAGTACTTATCTTTATGAAAGATGACACCAACTGGCTGCAGACCAAGAACGTTCCACCCAACCATAGACACCACTTCTCCAAATCTCAACAACAATGTCACCCTCGAGCCAGGGCTATGAATCCACAAGGATGGTTCCAAAGTGTACTTGGCTTCCCAAACCAATCAGCACCCAAGATCTCACAGGCTTCCCAACTATCATAGCAATCCAAGTACCCATATCTCTTCTACCTAGCTTGCACCACCCAAGAGAATGGACCTCCACCCTTCTCTGCCATGCAGTCCCTCGTGCAATCCTTCTCCTTATTCAGGCTCCAGCGCAACTAGTCCAGAATCTCAATGATGGAACTCTCAGAACTCATAGTTGTGAGCAATGTTGGACAAAGGCCAACGCATCTCAGACATGCGGCCTCAGGTCACGGCTGGATTGCACTAGCAACCACTACAACCAACTATATTGTGGCTAATTCTTCAGCGGTTCGGCTCCCTTCCCGAGCCAAGACACGGATGAGGATGGATCAAGGGATGGGTAAATGCGTGCATGAAAATGATTTCATGAAAGTGCGTGAGGGAAAATGAATGGATGTGCATGGAATCAGTGAATAAGCCATCATTCAAACCCCCCCATTAGACCAGAGGTGGGTTTAAGTAACCTCGTGGGGAAATAAAGAACCTCCTGGCCTTCCCCAAGAAGCTCACGTAACTGATCCCCTCCCTTAGAAAAAAAGGGGTAATTAACATAGGAATAAACACTTAGCCCCTCAAGCCCCCTCTCTTATGGAATCATAGCCCCCTATAACTCTAGTTCTTGTCCATCTAGCAATCAATGATGTGTTTATTATTAATAATGATAAAAAAATTACATGTCTTGGGCACACTGGCCTTTTAATAATTGTTTGGGCACTCTGGCCTCTAAGCATTGCAACAATACATTATTTAAAAATGGGGGTTCAAAACCTGGGGTGTTACATCCCCTCCCCCTTATTTTGGGCATTGTCCTCAGTGCATATAAAAAATAGAGATCAAAATCTCAAATTTATTCAAAAAGTTGCAGGTACACTACCTGCACGGCATCTTCCTGCTCCCAGGTAGCATCTTCAGGACTATAGCAAGTCCATTGAACTTTTACCATCTCTATAACTCTATTCCAGGGCATTTTGACTTTTTTGTCCAATACTCGCACTGGTTGAACTTGGAAATCTCCCTTTGTATCTACCTGAATCAGATGCCAATCAATAACATGGTTAGGAGCATGTACATATTTCTTTAGTAAAGATACATGAAATACATTATGCACATTCATGGAAGTAGGCAATGCAAGCTTGTATGCAACTAGCCCTATTCTGTCCAATATTTCAAATGGACCACAGAATCTGGCTGCCATCTTTGTACAACTACCCAATTTCAAAGAGATTTTCTTGGGCTTCACTTTCAAAAGTACATGCTCCCCTACTTTAAATTCTCTAGTTGTCATGTTCTTGTCTGCATAAAATTTTTGTCTATCCTGAGCTGCCTTTAAATTCTTCTTGATCTTAACCACCTGGTCTTCCATGTCCTTGAGCAACTCCACCCCAAGTACCACTCTATCTGCTAGGTTTTCTCAGCTTACTGGAGTATTTCATTTCCTACCATACAAGGCTTCAAATGGGCTCATTCTCAATGAAGCTTGATACCCATTATTATATGAAAACTAAACCAAGTGTAAGTAATCTTCCCACTTAGATGGATTATCCATCACATACATTCTCAGCATGTCTTCAATTATTCGATTGACCCTCTCTATTTGTCAATCTGTCTGGGGATGATATGTTGTGCTAAATTTTATATTGGTGCCAAATCCTTTAAACAATCCCCTCCATAAATTGGAGGTAAACTTTGTATCTCTGTCTGAGACAATTGTCCTAGGTATTCCATGTAACCTATAAATTTCCTTCATGAAAATTTCTGCAATATTAGTCGTTGTGTGTGTTTTCTTCACAGGCACAAAATGAGCAGCCTTTATTATTTTTTCAACCACCACCATCATTGAATCATGTTTCTTATTCGTTCTGGGTAATCCTGTGATGAAATCCATGGTGATCACTTCCCATTTCTTCTCTGGGATTGCAAATGGCTGCAACAAACCCGCTGGGTGCCTATGCTCAGCCTTCACCTTCTGACATTCCATACATTGAGCGATGTAATCAACAACATCCTTCTTCATTCCCGGCCAAAAGAACTGGCTTCTTACTACTGTAATTTTTTTCTGGTAACCAGGATGTCCAACATAAGGAACATCATGCATTTCCTTCAGTACCAAATTCTTCAGTTCTCCAGAACTAGGAACATAGATTCTATTTTTATGCATGAGTAATTTGTCTTCCTTTATCTCGTGCTCCTTTATTTTTTGTTGTACATCTCCTTGCTGTAAGTTTTCCTTTACCTGTAAGTAATGTTGGTCTGTAACAAGAGCATCTAAAATTCTTCTCTTTAAGTCTAATTGATGCATACTGACAACAGTAGCATGCATGATATGCACTCTTCTACTAAGTGCATCGGCAAATTTATTTTCTTTTCCCTTGATATCCTTGATATCGAAGTCATATTCGATTAAAAATTCCAGCCATCTTGTTTGCCTAGCATTCAAGGTCGGATGTTCAACAAGATACTTCAGGCCAATGTGTTATGTCCTTAATTCGAATTTCTTCCCCATGAGGTAATGCCTCCACATCCTCAAGGCGTGAACAATGGCAGCAAGTTCCAAGTCGTGGGTGGCATAGTTCTTCTCATGTTCCTTAAGCTTTCTGGACTCATATCTAATGACATGTCCATTTTTCATGAGGACTCCCCTAATTCCTTCCTTACATGCATCTGTACATACAACAATACTTTCATTTGGGTCAGCAATATTTAACACAGGTGCACTAGTAAGTAATTCCTTCAACAAATTAAAATTATTTTCACACTTGAGTGTCCATTCAAATTTAGCTCCCTTCTTTTGCAAAGAAGTGATAGGATGAGAAATCTTAGAGAACCCTACTATGAACCTTCTATAGTATCCAGCTAATCGCATAAAAGATCTGATGTCTAACACATTTATGGGTGTTGTCCATCCTCTAATGGCTTTTATCTTCTCTGGATCTACTACTATGCCTTGCTCTAAAATAATGTGTCCCAAGTAATGGATCTTCTTTTGAAAAAAAGAACACTTACTCAACTTGGCATACAACTGATGTTCTCTCAGTACTTGCAATATCGGTCTTAAGTGATGTTCATGCTCCTCTTGAGACTTATAATAGATAAGTATGTCATCCAAGAATACTATGACAAGTGTATCCAAATAATTTTTGAATATGCCATTCATTAAGCACATGAAGACAGCTGGTGCATTGGTCAGTCCAAATGGCACCACTACAAATTCATAATGCCCATACCTGGTCCTAAAGGATGTCTTATGAATGTCTTCTCCCTTGATTCTTACCTGATGGTATCCTACCCTCAGGTCAATCTTTGAGAATATCTTTGCTCCTCTTAGTTGATCAAAGAGGTCATCAATTCGGGGTAAAGGATACTTGTTCTTTATAGTATACTGGTTCAGCTGTCAAAAGTCAATACACAGCCTCAAGGTTCCATCCTTCTTTTTGACAAAAAGTATTGGTGCTCCCCAAGGTGAAACACTTGGACGTATGTACCCTTTGTTCAACAATTCCTCCAACTGCATTTGTAATTCCTTTAACTCTAGTGTGCTCATTATGTAAGGTGTTTTTTACACTGGGGCAACTCCTGGCACTAAATCAATTGAGAAATATATCTCCCTCCTTGATGGAAATCCGAGTATTTATGGGAATACATCTTCAAATTCTCGTAGCACCGAGAAATCTTCAAGGCTTGGCCCCTTTGTATTATCTGGCTCTTCCACATGAGTTGCATACAATTGACATCCTTTTCTAAAACATCTTTTCAGTTGTAAGGCTGAAATATCCCTTATAGAGATGGGTCTTGGAACTCCTTTCACAGTTCTCTATTTTCCATTTCCATCAAGACATGTAAATGTCTTGCTATGACAATCTAGGAAAACATTATGATTTTCCAACCAATCCATTCCAATCAGAATATCATAAGACCCCAATGGTATGATATTTAGATCAGTACTAGTATTCACGACATTAAGACTTATGGAACAACTTCTAACCATATCATGGATTCTTCTTTTGGTTCCAGCGGCTAACTGGACCAAGCTTGCTTTTTCAAGTTTGTTTTTCTCCAAATGTAATCTATCCACTATCTTAGGATCAATGTAGCAATGACTTGCTCCTGAATCAATCAAAATAGAAATAGGTTGATTTATGATCTTACCTTTCACCTCGATCATATGGGACTGGTACTCTACTTTTCGATCATCTAAAGCTGCATAGATTCTTCCCATATCTTAGACTATTGTAGCCTCTTGGATGTTGTGCACATTCTTCACTTTGTCCTTTCTATGTGGGCAATCCTTGTACTTGTGATATTCCTTGCATCCCCAACATTGGATTGGTGGTCTTCCCCTTTTTCCCAAGGAATCTTCCTTCTTGAAATCTCCCCTAGCATATTGATATTGATGATTTATATTAGGCTCATTCTTATTGAAGGGAGATTTGAACCCTTTCCTCCTCTGATCATACTTCACATTTTTCTTGTCCTTCCAAGATTTATGGAGGGATTCTCTTTCTAGGCCTTGCTCATACATGTATTTAGCCTTCCTGATGGCCTCTGTCAAGGTATTAGGTTCATCATACTTGATATTCTCCTTATAAAAGGCTGGCAGTCCACTTGGAAACCTCTGCATTTTCATTTTCTCATCACCAATGAACCTGACATACTTTAACAATCCCAAGAACATCTTCTCGTATTCTGCCATAGTCATGCTTCCCAACTTGAGTTCAAAGAACTCCTGCATTTTCTTGTCATAGAAATTCTCTAAGAGGTACTCCTTCTGGAAGTACTTCTTGAACTTTTTCCAAGTGATCCTACTTTCATTAACATGTTCCACTTGCTTCAGTTGGTCCCATCACATTGCAGATTTCTCGTGCAAATGGTAGGTGGCAGTGATGGCTTACAGATTTGATGAATAGTTATGCAACTGAAAATATCACCTAAGCCCAAGCAACCATGCTTCGACATCATCCTCCCTTTCTCTTTCACCATCGAAGGAAGGTGGCTTGAGCTTCCTCAACTCTCCTTGCAAATTATCTACCTCTGGTTTCCTTATTTGTTGTCTAACAAGGGACACCTCTGGACTGCTTACGGGATCTTCCGATGCATAGAAATTTATTTCCGAGTAAGGAGGTGAGTGGTGTCCACAAGATCTATTGGCACTTCTCGAATAACCATCTCTTCCACGATCATACCTTCTTTCATGGAACCTGCCTTCTTCCTCTTGTCTTAAGTTTGATCCCTTATTCGTTTGTCTCTGCAACTGATTTAAGCTCTGCAACACTCGAGCATTTATCTGACTTTTCTCTCTCATCAGTCTCTCATTGTCTGCTTTGTAGCTCTACACTTCCATCTTTGGTCTCTTTACCATTTCTATTAACGTTTCCTGCTCTCCTTTTTCCTTGTGTCCATTGGACTCTGTCTCTGCATTACCAACTATGGTATTCTGGCCTTCGGCCTCCTTATCATGATTATAGGCTCCTCCACCTTCTTCCATTTCCTCAATATGCATCCTGAGCTGATGTGCTTAAGCCCCTTAATTCTGCAAAATGTGCAAGTGACCATTTTGTTAGAATTATGCATACGATAAACAAAATTGCCAAACCATGCTACAGGTCTCTTTCGTTTTTTTTTTCATGGAGATCATATCTCCATTCTTCGGAAAATAACAGTGTCATGATATCTCTAGCCGACACAAAATCTCATCCTGTGCAGGTGCTTCCTTGAAACCACCTTCCTAGGTGACCACGACTACAAACCACGGCTAAATCCTTCCTTAGCATCTTTCTGTCTCGAAGACAGCCAGTTTGGCCCTTATCCCTCCTTTCTTCAGCTCTCAATCTGCATATGACCACAACCATGACCCTGCGCTTAGCTGAAAAAGTGCTTGTCCAGAGCTTCGGGACTTTGAAACTTTCATCCAGAACCGGATCAATGGTCCTCGTCCTCTTTCACGATCAACAATTGAAATCCATTTCGGGACTCCGCGCTTCGAGAGTCTCAACTTTTCTTGCTTTCCTCCTCCCGGAACGCTTTCACCCGGAGTTCATGATCTGTCGACAGGTGTCCTCCCATAGATCAACAGCTATGAATCACTTCGGCTCTTCAGGCTTCGAAAGTTTCAAACTTTTTTCCTGCACTTTCTCCCAGAGTGATTTAACCCAAAGTCGATGATCCTTCAACGTGTGTCTTCTGGAATCAACGGTCGATATGTACTCCGACCTTCGGTATTTTTCGACCCAACGCAACCTGTCACATCTTTCCCCTCTGGAGTGCCCAGTCTTTGGACTGCATGATCTGTCGCCACATGGTGAAATAATGGAAGTGGACACATGGCCCAATTAGGCAGGTGACACGTGTCACGTTCTAACTGACCTTTCAATACTTCAAATGTTAAAAACTTACTGACACGTGGCACACATCCCATGTTTCCACATCATCCCAGGTGACGTCTGCAAGCCACGCCACTTCATAATTTTGGGGTCCACATCACCTCCAGGTGACGTCATCATGCCCCACCACTTCATCTCTTTGCGCTTTGGGAGTTTCAACACTAACACCCTTCCCATTCTCCCGAACTTTGAATTCCCGAACCGGCCAATCTGTCGCCATGTGTCCTCCTGGATCGAACAACTAATATTCACTTCAGGTCTTCTCCCGGAGTCCACGGATATGCTCCACGTGTCCTCCTTAATCTGACAGTTATGTTTTACTTCAGGGCTCCAGACTTCGGAAATCTCAAACTTAAAAAATTATCTGGTCCCACTGGATTTTATCCGAAGCCTTAGATCTGGCGAGGCATGGCTCTCGGCAGATCAATCGCTGAGATCCTTTTGGGTCTTCGGGTTTCAGAATTATTAGTTTTTAAAACTTTTCTGGCCCCACTGGATTTTATCCAACTCCCTGGATCTGGTGATGTGTGGCTCTCAACAGATCGATGGTCGAGATCCTTTCGGGTCTTCGTACTTCGGAGAACTCAACTCTCAACCTTCGCTTTCCCCAAAAGTGCACGGATTTCTGCCGCGTGTCCTCCTACAGATCAATGGTCCCTGGCTACTTATTCTCTTCGGAGGTTTGTCGCTCGAGTACCAACATGTCACATCACTGCATGCCTTTCAAATTGCCGAGGCACACATCAACGGTTTGGCGTAACCCGCTTTTTGCCCCACAATTCTCCTGATGTTGACATGTAATGACTCAATGAAACCATGGTTTGGATTGCGGGACCGCCTTGTGAAATTATATCTCGTGCAACTTGGTTCCCCACAATTCCTCATGTCCGTTGATCTCACTCTCCAATGGGATCCGACGGCTGTGACCTTAACCCTTGCTTCCTTTACATGGGATGACCCATGTTCCTTGTCCTTTGATCCAGCGATCCTGAATCTCTCCTGATGCTACAATGGAGATCGCTCCCGAATTCGAAGGGGACGGTCATGATCCTTCAAACCCCTTACCATGGGTCTATGATGTTCTATCTACTGCGTATATTATGCAATGCCATTCCTCATGATCTTTTCAACTCCACGGTCAGACTTCGATTTGTAACCACGAGACTCTGACTAACAACATAGAATATTTTAGGGGCTAAATTTTGCAAATGGGCTAATTTTCAATGTTTTTTCCAAAAAAAAGATTCTTCAATTTCCATTTTTCTAAAAATGATTCGCCCAAATTCCATAGAATAAAATTATTTTACCTTAAAAATCACCAAAATTTTATAGAAACTATACAAAATCCTTAGAAATTTGAATATTTTTACAAAACTATTGCTAGACATTTTACATTTTTCATATAAAGGACTAGTAAAATTAGCCCAGTTTTTTACATTTCAATATAAATTTCCATCCTTAAAATCATCCCTGACCAACAGACCCGGCCCATACCAGCCCGATGTTTCAACCAGAAGCTCTGATACCAAGATGTAACATACCCATCCAACCACAGACTGAGGCACGCTACCTTCAAGCCTGCCCTTGGACTTCTTTCTCTTACCGATACCTTTTCATTATTTAAGGATGCATAAAAGAAAATACTTTAACAACATGCACAATAGAAAACAAAAAGCATGCATAGTCTAAAGATTCAATTAAACGATAATTAAATATACATCGAAAATAAAATTCAAACACATGTAAATGATACCATAACAGAGAGCACTTATCTTTATGAAAGATGACACCAACTAGTTGTAGACCAAGGACGTTCCACCTAATCGTAGACACCACTGCTCCAAATATCAACAACAGTGTCACCCCCGAGCCAGGGCTATGAATCCACAAGGATGGTTCCATAGTGTACTTGGATTCCCAAACCAGCCAGCACCCAATCTCTCACAGGCTTCCCATCAGTCACAGCAATCCAAGTACCCATCTCTCTTCTACCCAGCTTGCACCACCCGAGAGAACGAACCTCCACCCTTCTCTGCCACACAGTCCCTCAAGCAATCCTTCTCCTTATTCGGGATCTAGCGCAACTGGTCCAGAATATCAATGTTGGAACTCTCAGGACTCGCAGCTGTGAGAAACGTTGGACACATGCCAACGCATCTCAGACATGTGGCCTCAGGTCACAGTTGGATCACACCAACGATCACTACAACCAACTATATTGTGGATAATTCTTCAGCAGTTTGGCTCCCTTCCCGAGCCAAGACGTGGATGAGGATGGATCAAGGGATGGGTAAATGCATGCATGAAAATTTGCGCATGAAAGTGTGTGATGGAAAATGAATGGGTGTACAAGGAATCGGCAAACAAGCCATCAGTCAAACCCCCCCATCAGGCCAGAGGCAGGTTTAAGTAACCTCGTGGGGAAATCAAGAACCTCCTAGCCTTCCCCAAGAATCTCACGTAACCAATCCCCTCCCTTAGACAAAAAGGGGTAATTAACATAGGAATAAACACTTATCCCCTCAAGCCCCCTCTCTTGTGGAATCATAGCCCCCTATAACTCTAGTCCTTATTTGTCTAGCAGCCAGCGATGTGTTTATTATTAATAATGATCAAACATTACATGTCTTGGGCACACTGGCCTTTTAATAATTGTTTGGGCACTCTGTCCTCTCAGCATTGTAACAATACATTATTTAAAAATGGGGGTTCAAAACCTAGGGTGTTACAAACTGTCAATCTACAATCTTTGGCCATGTGTCCAAATTTGTTTCACTTGTAGCATTCCACTTAGGTACTCAAAATTTGAACATGTTGTAGTTTATGCTCTGCATTTCATTAGGCGTTCTTGAATAACCATTTCTTGTATAGCCTTCATAGTTGTTTCTGTTTATTTTGTTGGCTCTGCAATTCACAACCTTGTGCCCAAAATTATTATGTGAATAACATAATCCAATAAAAATTGTTTGATTCCTGGGAGATGGATATCTTCTGAACGACGCTTCTTTTCTGAATCCTTCTTCTTCTCGAGATATTTTTTCTTCTTACTGTTGTTGATTCTGAACTTTGAATCTTCTTAGTGGTGGGGTATATCTATGATCTTCCTTTTTAAGTTTCTTGTCTTCTTCCCTTTCATTAGATCCTTCGTCTGTCTTTGCGTAACTTCTTGGTTTTGTTTCTTGATCTGTTGTTTTGGAAATTGAGCCTATTTCTGTCTGGTTTTATCTGAGTCCGGACTTATAATGATGTGGCCTTTGAGTGTTAATAATCTCGTCCAAAACTTTAGAGTTGTTCTGCAATTTTTCTTCTGAAACTCTTTTCTCAATGTGACAATCTCTACTTCCAAATTTCCAATGATCCCGTCTTTTTCCTCTAATTGTTCTTTGAGTGCTTCTTCAATTCTCTTATCTTCTTCTACTTGGATTTTTAATTTAGTGATCATCTACTCTAGTTATTCAGAGTTGGGATTTTGAGTTCCTTCTTTTCTTTTTAGTTATGCCTGTAGTGACTTGTTTTTCTTCTTTTCCCTTTTTATAACTTCTATGGCACTCAACAATTCTTCTATGTAATCAACTTCTTCCTCTTCATATTCTTCTTCAGTGTCTTCTTCATCAGATTCTTCTACTTTCATGAACAAAACCCTTTCTATATCACTATCACTGACCTCTTCTTCATCTAATGAGGAATTGTCTTCTTTCGTGCATAGGATTTTCTTGAAAATTTTCTTTTTGGTTATTTTGCTTTTTTGTGTTTGTTTTCTCTTAGAGTCATCTTCCTCATTTATTTTATTTTTCTTATGGGGACATTTATTAGAAAAATGACCAATACCATCACAATTAAAACAATTCAATGGAATCTTACCTCTATATTTGTAGGTTCCCTTTTTTAGCCTTCTGACGAAGTTGGCTACTTCTTCATCATATTGTAAGATATCACTACAACTACTATCTAATTTTTCCTTTTGCTTGTCCTTTTGCTTTGTCTTCTTATATGCTTTGAATGATACTTCATTTGTTCCTGGATTAACTTGCTCTGTTCTCATCTCATAAGATGTGAGTGTCCCATGCAACTCATCCATGGTTAGTTTAGCTAGGTCCACTCTCTCTTCTAGTGAAAAGATATTTGAATAAAATCTCATTAGTAGAGATCTCAATACCTTTTTGACAACAACTTGTTCCTTTAACTCATTCCCCAGACTTCTTATGTTTTTTACTACTTCATCAACTCGTAAAAAGTAGGCTGCTATGTCTTCATCTTAAGTTGTTCAAACTTTTCTCTGAAAATTTGAAGTTTGGCTTCCTTAACTTTCTCATCTCCTTCATATATGTTCTTTAGTTTGGCTTCCTTAATTTTCTCATCTCCTTCATATATGTTCTTTAGTTTGTCTGAGATGTCTTTTTCAGAATCACAATGCATAACCTTGGTGTATATTGATTTAGTCAAACCATTTAGGAGTGCACTTGTAGCTCTTGAATTATTTTCTTCAAGTTTATTTACATCTTTGTTTGTTGGAGGAGTGGTTGGTGCTTTGTATCCATCTACTATTGATCATCAAACATCAAATCCTAGTGCATGTATGTGTGTCTTCATTATTTTTCTCCATAAGGAATCATCTTCCCCATCAAACTGTGGTATACTAATCTTAGAGTAATTCATTATCTCCTTCCAGTTGTTAGACTGCCTCTTGAAGGACCTGCTCTTATACCAATTTTTGGATTACTGGGAGGGGGGGTGAATCAATAATAATTATTTTTAATCCTTTTTAACCACAATAAATATAAGTGTTGTTATACTTAGGATTTGTTTACCAATATCATTCAACAAGTGCAGAATAAATAAATCATGAACAATGAACAATCATACAGATACACAGTACACCAATATTTTTATGTGGAAACCCAATGTGGGAGAAAACCATAAAATGTTTTTTTCTTATATGTCCTTAAGAAGCAAATTCATTGGAAGCACCAACTTCCCTTTTTCTCTAGCTGCAACTGGAAGGAGGCTCCAACCCCCTAGATTCTCAAGCTACAACCCGAGGGAAGCTCCAACTCCCCAATTCTCTGGCTACAACCAGAAAGAGGCTACAACCCACTATGTTCTCCAACTACAACCACCTATCCTTGCCCCATCCAAACTGCCCTGAAGTATAAGTGCTAAATGTGAACAACCTATCACTATTATTGTCAGCCTCTATTATTGTCACTGCTAACCTCTATCATTGCCACTAATCTAAATTTGTCATTGACCTGATTCTTCTTCAAAACTTTCTTCCAGATATGCAACATGTCTATACTGCAACATGAGGGTACTTTTGCCTCTCTTAACTAAAACTCGTGTATGTTTGTGACCTTCTTCACCGCAACTCACAAATTGCTAGTAACTCTCTCAGCTTCACTATTTTTTCCTTTGTCAATTGTCACTGTTGAACCTGATACTAGAACTTGTTACTATGTTCTCAAATTTGATCATATATGTTACATGCCCTATGCCAAAAGTATATACCATAAACTAGGATCAAGAATGCCTCACCAACCTAGTGCCATACATAAACAATGAACCATTCATCAGATATAGGAAACCCTTACATCCATGATACGGTAAACCCTAACTATAATGAAGCCTCAAACTATACCAGTATCTTCAATAACACTCATCAATCATGATGCCTCAAATATGCTTCCAAAACACAAGATGTACTATAAAAAAACTATCTTATGGAGTGTGCCAACCACATCAAACCAATACACCAGAAATATACCATTGTAGATCTCCCTCATACAACAAGTACCAACCAGCCTACAAACCCTCAAGGGTACATGCTTACTATTCCATGACCAAACCCTAGACCATTACCAATAACCAACTATAACAAGCATATAACATACCTTTTATTTTTGTAGAAGTTTGTATTGTACTTGATCATTGTCGCACCTTCTTGTAGCCACTTCTCAGTTCTGCAACTTGTCACTGATGATAAATCAAATCTTCTTTTCAGCTTTGGCAACAAATCCACGGTTTGTCTTCAGTAAACCTGCAGGTATCCACGCTTTGTTTCAATGTGGCCAAAGCTCAGTACCCACAGTATTGACCCTTCGAACCTGCAACTTTGTCGTTGCTTCAGATTCATTGCTATAGATTTGTCAATGATACTTTCTCATAATATTTCAAAAATAGATATTCAATATGCATAAATTAGGTGCTAATGGGAGACCCTTGCTCTCTTATTTATACTCTCTAAGTAGCTTCCTTTAGGGGTTATCTTGTAACTATTTTACCCACTTTCCTTATTTTAGGGCTAACCCACTTTTAACTACTTTGCCTACTTACAACCACTTTACCATAAATAGTAAACTTACCACTTCTTGTTGCAACTAATTTATTTTTAATTATTTTCTTATTGCAACAACTTTACCCATGATTAACTCCTAGTCACAACCACTTTGACTAGTAAACTTCTTCTAGGAGTTTCTAGAATAATTGACTTATTTGACCTTCTAGGGGCTTCTAAATAACTCATGAGGGTTCTCCAACTTCACTAAGCCATATCTCCTCAACCATGAGGAACTATGTGATATATCACATATCATCAGAAATGACATGACATGTACTATCCATCTATGATAGTCTTTCTTGCAAATTCACTGATCTTCATTACATTATTTTTCAAACAAACAAGGGCTACTTATCCATACCTATGGGGCTACCAGAATATGCTATCAGACTTGCTTCAAGGGTTGACATCAATGACAACCAACCCAATTAATCAACAAGGTATCTTAATTGAATTTCTTTTGTTGCAAATACACTTCTATGTATAAAAAAATGGAGCATACAAACAATGTCAATTTGCTTAATGCCAACTGCAAAATGTGAAGCTTGGTTACTTACTCTATAACTTGCACAGATTTGGAGAAATTACATTTCCTATTGTTGAAGTTAGAGTTCACTATCCATTTGTTTAAATGCTACTCCCTTAAACCTATGCTCAAATGCTACTAGCCTCATATTGAAATTTTCAAAAGTTCAAAATTTGGAGTTTAGACTTCTAATAAATTATGGAGCTTTAAAACTTGATAAGAAGATCATCCTTTACCTCATTCACACATTAAAGGGAGCACCAATAGAATAAATGTGGGCATTGAAAAACGTTAATTGATTATATTTACCCTGCCTACTCTCTCACTGCTATTATCCTTAATTGCATCAGATCAATCTTGATTTGCTTTACCATTTTGAATTTTGGAATTTTGGCTTTGCATATGCATCTTCAGTTTTGTTGATCCACCCATTGACCTTATACTCTTGAGATTAATTTCAATTAATGGGCATTGTAAATCAATCTTGAAATGGCTCTGGGACTAGATAAGCAATGGCTCTAGGACTAGATAAGCAATGGAGATGGAACAAATTCTTTGCATGGAACTTCATCTGACGCTGCAACTCTGCAACTGTTGAATTCTAGATAAACAATCGTGGTTGGTGCCTCCATGCACACCACATTTCACTTGCCATTTACAATATGTTTCCTACAGTTGTTGAATACTTGGATACCAAGTAAACAATGGTAGTTGATGCCTCCATGCACACCACGTTTCAATTGCCACTTGTTTTATGTTTCCACACATTTATACTATTATAATCCTCGTCATAATTTAATCAAATTGTGTGTGTTATTATTCTAAAGAAACTATGTGTACTAATCTAATCAAGTTTGCATGAGGGAAGTAAAGTCAGCTTTTTAGAGAACTAGACAGTTTTCTAAATCGTTTTCCACACCTTTATTACTTGGTTCAAGTGATCTGGACTCATTGTAAATTTAATTGGATTAGTGGAGATTAATTTACTTTGTAGTTGGACTTTCCTAACGTGTAACTACAATTGAATTAAAAATGATTAATAAAAAAACATATATTTTATAATTAAAATTTATATGGAATGAAATGATTAATAAAAAAACATATATTTTATAATTAAAATTTATATGAAATGCATGCTTAAACTTAACTACAATTGAATTAAAAATGATTAATAAAAAACATATATTTTATAATTAAAATTTATATGAAATGCATGCTTAAACTTGAATATGACTTTTTTATATACGAATTTTTATATATATTAATGCATTCACATGAGTGCCATTGACATTGAACCATATGACATAAAATGTAAATAACCAAGAGTTTATATTTTAATTTGAAATTTTAGTAGAATTTAAGTTATTAGATAATAATGGATGTTTTTTTTCAATATTTGTTGTTATTACTGTCAAGTTGCTGGATTTGGATTGATTTAAAACTTAAACAAAAGAGCTTAAGAATTTAAGTTATGTGATAACACTGAATGTTTTTTCAATATTTACTCATTCTTCCAGCATATTACAATAGTGAGCTTGCGTGGTGTGCTTTTTCACGTTACTTTATAATTAAATATTAAATACTAATATCCAAATAAGAAAAACATATTTCTATTAAGTCCTATTCTCCCCACACGTAGCATTTCATTGTTGAAGTAGTTATAAAGTTAGATGAAGTCATCTCTCCAATTGCATTTTCATATTCATTGTTTTTTAATAATTTTAAGTGTAATTTATATTTTATAAAAAAATAATTTATAATTGTTATTTATATAATAATATAATTGTTTTTATGATTTAATTTAAAAAATTAGTATAATCGTTTTGCGCCTTTCGTAGAAGACGTGGTTGCTTATTTAATTATTGTTGTGTTTGGTTGTAATAATTTCGTTGCTTGGTATACCTTGGTACCATTTGGAATAAGATTCTGTAATATTTTCAGTCTTTCATTGATTTTTTCCCGTTGATTCTGTAAAATCAAAAGCAGATTTGTTATCTGTCGAAGGGGAAGAAACCAGTGGAGGGTTCGGCGCTTGGCTACCATTGCAAAGGGAGCGTTGGCGCTGGACAACAGGTCTAGGGGCGCGCTGTGTTATTAAAATACGTAGGTTTTTAAAGGGAGCACTGAGAGCGAGCCAACGCTCACCTTACTGATCAAAGGGAGCGCCAGCCCTGTTCTGGCCTTACGCGCCACTCATTCTTTTGGTTCAGCGCACCTGTATATCCTCCAAAGGAGCGCTGACAAATTTAAGTTTAAGGAAACGTGCCCCTGAGTCCTCTGCGCCCTCTCGTCCAGCCTGCGACTTTCCTCCAGACCATGGCTGCCTCCGGGGAGCCCAATCCGCCTCCGGAGGTTCTAGCATTCAGAACCATGATCGTTGTTGGCCCCAAATGCCCTCCATCCGCGACTTAGCAGAAGTTTGTAAATAAATTGGACACAATCCCTTCGGTGGCCCTCCCGGAAGAAGAAACCTGCAAAGCGGCCTTGAATCTGGCTGAGAGAGGCCTCATAGGACAGTTCACGAGCCTCTTTCCCTCACCCAAAACGGTGGAAGAGTGGACTCAAAGGAACTGGAAGCCATTGATCAAAGAAGGAATCAAAAGTTTTTTCGTAGGTAAGGGTTTCTTTGTGTTTGTTTTTTAAAACCCAGAAGACAGAGGAGTAATCTTCAGGAATGGGCCATACTTTATGGGACCCCAGGGCCTTTACCTAAACAAATGGACGCCAGATTTTGATCCTACCCAAGATGTCCCTTCTGTTGTCCCGGTTTGGGTCAGGCTTCCTCATTTACCTCTCCACTGTTGGAATAAAAAATCCCTTCAGATTATTGGCAATGCGTTGGGAAAATACATAGACCAAGCAGCACGAAAGGATCAGTATTCTTGTGCTCATATTTGCGTAGAAGTGGATCTAGAAGAGGGGCTACCGGAAGCAATCAAGCTCAATGTAGCAAGGTGGACGCATGTTCAGGAGTTGGACTATGAGCAACTACCTTTTAAATGCAGACATTGCCATGGGCACGGAAACTTTGCAAAGCATTGCAAGAAGAAGGATGAGGAACAAGTAGACAAACAAAATGGGGAACAATGGACCCTAGTCCAGAAAAATGCAAACACAAAAAAAGGCATAGGTAAAGGCAAGATGGACGGAGGACCTAGCAGCTCCAGAGTAGGCCAAGAAGAGGAAGCAAATCCAAATGGGACAGTAAGTGCGCAGAACAATCAAACAAATTCAACCCAAGAGAACATGGAACAGGCAGACACACCACCTTCAAACAAAGAGGGAAGGGAGCCAGTACAGTCTGAAGCCAATCAAGGCAACCCCTCCAATCCCTCGTACGCAGAAATTGCAAGGAAAAAACCAGTGGAAAGCTCAGGTTCTTCAGAGGACGAAACATATGATCAACCCTCGAAAAAAGCAGGAAGGAAATCCCGCAAAGAAAAGAGGGAGGAGGAGGTGGAAAGACTCAAAACACAAGGAAGCCAGTCTACAATAGAAATGTCTATTGGGCGAAACATCAGACCAAGGCCTTCCAAGGGAGGCCTCAACCTCCCCCCCTTAAGTAAATAATGAATCTCGTCTCTTGGAATTGTAGAGGACTGGGGAATCCCTCCAAAATCGAAGCATTAAAGGACCTTTTGAAAGCATATCCCTCAGATATTCTCATGCTCCAAGAGACCAAAATAGAAGTGCAAGCCCTTCTAGAGATCAGCAGTGCAAAGTGGAATAAAAGATCAGGCAAAGCAGTCAACTCAAGGGGAACCTCTGGAGGCCTGGCAACTCTTTGGTCTGAGGACCTATTCCATTTAACTAAGCATCATGAAACCCATCACTGGATATTTACGGAATTGAAGCACAAAGCAAGTAAGTTGTCCATCTCTCTCTTCAATCTTTATGTTCATGTTTCCTACTCTGAAAAACGAGAATGTTGGAATTCTCTCTCTGTCTTTTTAGAGGAGACTTCTCCTAGCAATATCATTATAGTCGGGGACCTAAATATTGTAATGAAAGTTAAAGAAAAGAGGGGGGGCACCAGCACTAGATACCCCTTGCTGGCCAAGGTGGAGGAGATCACACAGACTTGGGATCTTTTAGATTTCAGCCTAGTTCGAGGCATTTATACTTGGTCCAATAATAGAGTGGGACTGGAACACATTTATGCTCGGTTAGATCGATTTCTGGTACAAAGCTCCATAATGATGAACAAAAAGATCATCATCACCAAAATCCTGCCTAAACTCACCTCAAATCATAAGCCAATACGGCTTCTCCTGGCAGAGGAAGAAGACCTGGTCCCTATTCCTTTCCGTTTCAGCCCTCAATGGATCGAGAGAGATGGTTTTATAGAGATAGTGAAAACAGCTTGGGCCAGATCCTTTTCTGGATCCTCAAGTCATGTGTGGGAGCAAAAGTTGAAATCTACAAAACAAGCCCTGAAGGACTGGATAAAAAAACCAGCCCCTACTCCCACCAAAAAAAGAAGAGAAGCAGTGCAGTCACTGCAGACCTTGCAAACAGAAATGGAAAGCAAAGACATCACTGCAGAGTTGCTGGAAAAAGAAATAAAAGAGCAACGATCCACATATCAATCTTTTCAGAAGGAAGAAGAATACTGGAGACTCAAATCCAGAAGTCTCTGGCTGAAGGCTGGGGATAGGAACACCTCCTTCTTCCACCAGCAATATAGAGCAAGACTGTCTAGGAATCACATAGCAGAAATCAAAACAGTGGAGGGCCAAGTTTGCAAAGGATTCAATCAAGTCAAAGTTGTCGCAGAAACCCACTTCAGGAATTTATACAGAGAAGGTACTCAAAGCAACGAAGAGGAGACTGTTGATTTCCTCTTCAACATCCCTTCCCTCATCAGCCCGGAAGATAATGCAATCCTCTATAGACCAACAACAGAGGAAGAAATCATTAATGTTATCTGGTCCATGGATGCAGACAAGGCACCAGGGCCTAATGGATTTACAATCCATTTCTACAAAACTTGTTGGCATATTATCAAGGAAGATCTCCAGAAAATGATAAGTGGGTTTATGAAAAAATCCAAGGTAGGGGGAGGAACTAACTCCACTTACCTGGCTTTAATCCCCAAAGACTCCAGCCCCAATTCATTTGCAAGGTTTAGGCCCATATCGATGTGTAACGCCTCCTATAACATTCTGGCAAAACTCCTAGCAAATAGGATCAAACCACTGCTAAAAAGATTGATCTCCATCCCTTAAGGTGTTTTTGTGGAAGGTAGGCACATTCTGGACAATGTAATCCAAGTCCAGGAGACAATACATACAAGTAAACAGCGAAAAGAGAAAGGAATGTTGATAAAATTAGACATGGAAAATGCGTTTGACAGAGTCAATCGCTCATTCCTTTGCAAAGTTCTTCTCACCTTTGGCTTCTCGCCTCAATTTGTTCAGCTAATTAAAGCCTGCATTGACAGTCCATGGATTGCCCCACTAGTCAATGGCCGCCCAACCAATTTTTTCCAAGCTCAGAGAGGAATCAGGCAGSGATGCCCTCTYTCCCCTTTCCTRTACATCTTAATGGYYGATTSCCTTARTCGAAAAMTCACTRYKGAAAGATTAGYTGGTAACATTCYGGGTCTCRAACCRTCCACTRGAKMAGAACCTYTKAATCATGCRCTCTTCRYCRACGATTCCCTCCTYCTTGGGGGAGCCTCCATCAKAATTKCCAAAGMTTTTGACACAGTCCTCAGAAATTATTGCAGAGTATCGGGAGCCTTAGTGAATGAGAGSAAAAGYGAAGTCTTCAGCTGGAATATAAGTCAGCACGAACTCACAGGCATCACCACTCTCCTCGGGTTCAAAGGAAAAACAAAATGGGACAGGTTTAAGTATCTCGGCCTTCCCATAATCTCTGGCGTTAACAAAAGATCGCTTTGGAGCGATTTCATCTCCAAAATCAAATAAAAAATTTCAGCATGGGGAGGCTATTGGTTGACTAAGGGAGGCAAAGTAATCTTAATTAAATCCCTGTTGTCCACGCTTCCAATCTTCCAGGAGGCATTTCTTCTAGCACCAAGAAACGTGATGGAGCAGATCTCCAAACTCCTTAGATATTTCCTGTGGCAGGGAGGGAAGGGCAATGAAAAGAAAATGCATTTGGTGTGCTGGGACGTAGTTAAAAATCCATGGTAGAGGGCGGGCTGCAAATCAGAGACCCCGCACTTGTAAACTTAGCGCTGGGAGGGAATATTTTGTGGAAACTGATCCACGAGCCCACACACCCGGTCAACGACACCCTGCATGCAAAATACAGGCCCAACAAAACTCTCAGCAACCTCCAAAACGAGAGCACAGTCAGCTGTACGCAGGTGTGGAAATTGTGTTGCAAAAGCAGCAAATTCTTTAAAAATTCGCTCTACAGAACGCCTAGCAATGGAAAACGCACGCATTTGTGGCTTGATCGTATCATGGGAAGGGAACCATTGGCCGAAAACGTGGATATAACAGATCTCAGAGACTGGTTGCAGAGAGCAGGAGTCAATAGATTATATGACCTCTCGAAATGGGATGAGCATGGAGACTGGGAAGGATGGGATTTTCATGGAGTCCCAGCCCGGTTATCACTGCAACTATCCACTTTTGAAGATTTGTTGGAGGACGCCGCCCCTGTCAACAGAACTATGAAAGATAGTTGGGGCTGGGGCCAAACAGGCGTATACACCACGGCAGAAGGATATAGAAACTTGCAGGCTTCAAGAAACAGCAGTCAAACTCCGGCATTCTGGAAAAACATCTGGGAACTGCTAGCCGTACCAAAAGTGAACTTCTTCTTCTGGACCCTGGTGCACAATAAACTTTTAACGGGAGATAACCTGGAGAAAAGGAACATAGTGGGGCCTCACAGATGTGTGTTATGCAGCAATAACTCTGAAACAACCCAGCACTTATTCATGGAATGCATCTTTGCTAAAGAGGTCTGGGGACTCATCCTACAGGACCTTCAAATATCACTTCAGCCTCATAATTATGTTGCGGATCTCTTTGCCTCTTGGAGTCTCATCTATCCCCAATGAATCCCCTCAAAATCCTTTTGGCGCAAAATCTGGACAGCGATTCCCAAGTATGTATGTTGGCAGCTTTGGTTGGTATGCAATCAGCTGATTTTCAAAGAGCTGCGGCACTCCCCGACGCAAGTAGTTGCAAAAGCTAAATCCTTCCTCCTGGAAGCGGCCCAACAACAGTAAGAGGATCCTTCATTATTGCCCGAGGAAAAGAGGTGGCTAGGCCCTCTTGTGCCTTATCTAGGTAAGCTTCCACTCTCCCCTCAATCTATCACACCGGATTGGCACATAAGAGATGATGATGACACTCTCCAGTCTTGGTGGCGGTCTCAAAATTTATCCACAATTTTCTTTGACAGGGCATCTAAAGGAAATCCCAGTGTCGCTGGTGCTGGGGGGGTCATCTACTCCCTAGAGGGGTCTACAAAAGACTGTTTCTGCTGGGGTTTAGGTCAGAAAACCAACAATCAAGCCGAGATGCTAGGGCTCATTAAAGCTTGCCACATTGCCAGAGAAAAAGGAATCAAAGACCTTCAAGTATTCGGAGACTCAGAGATAATAATAAAAAACTTAAACAAGGAGACACTATTCAGCAACGCCAGCTTAAACAAAACCTTGGACAAATTGAAGAGAGTTATTCAAGACTTCAACTCGTGCAAGTTTTATCACATTCTTAGAAAGTCAAACATTGAAGTTGATCAAATGGCGAACAAAGGCAGCACACTCATGAAAGGACTGCTAATTGTAAACAATGAAAGATTTGTTCAAACTCCCTGAGAAGGCTGAAAAACAAAAGCAGCAGTAGTTAGTAAACTATATTGTATTAGGGGTCGCTTCGGCTAAGACCCATTTTCAATTCAGATAAATAAATCCCATACCCGTTGTAGTTAAAAAAAAAAAAATTAGTATAATTTGTTATTATGACTAATTTTATAAACATATTTTTAAAAAGTTTAATGTAATTTATGTTAAATATATTTAATTTATAATTTATATTTTTTATATCGTGATATAAGTTATTTTTTTAAGGTTAATTGGGTATAATAAAGTGATTGTTTTCTTTATTTGAATTCTAATTTCATTTGATAATGGAGAAACTCCTATGAAGTAAAAACTTTGATGATTTTATTCAAGGTTTATAATCCATTACATACCCCTTCATTGATATTTTGGAGCTCATAGAGTTACCAATATATATTTAACATTCACATATATTGGTTATGTTGGATATGTTGTCATTGATGTCAACAGTCGAAGTGATGATCTATTGTTAATGATGAATTACCACAGATGAGATTGTCATTGATGTCAACAAGTATATCAATTAGCAGAAGATGTCAAACAGTGTGCAGAGATCGATAACGCAAGCTCAAGAGGAGGAGCGAACAGGAGAAGCGAATAGTATGAATATCAAAGCTCAGAAGGAAGAGCGCACTGCATAGTGAATTAGGTAGTAGAAGAAATTCGTGATTATTGTTGATCACGATAGGATAAAAAATGTTCCTATGATAAAAGCTCAGGAGGGTTAGCAAAACGCAGAGATCAAAACTCGAAAGGAAAAGCGTAAGCTCAGTATCCATCCGATCAGAGTGAGAAGCCTCGGCCGTCGTTCGATCAAGAGGTTGACCGTGTTGATCATCTAATATAATGCACATCGGTCACATGAGTGACCGTGGGCTTGAGGACCGTTGGAAGATCATGACCGTTGGATCTGCAAGCCATCAACGGCAGGAATGAATTGTGGGGAACGAAAGCATAATTAAACCACTCTCTAGTTACAAACCCGCAATCCGTCTAGATCGTCAGATCAAACAAATTCAAAGGTTGACGACTATGGTTGATCCAACAAGCGATTAGATTAAGTCGGATTGATTTGTGACTGTTGGATGCGCAATCGCCAAATCTACGGTAGGGATGAATTGCGGAGATCAAAAGGAGAATTAAATATCACGCTTGTTCCAATCCCACAATTAGTCAGGACCATCCGATCGTATACCTTCGAAGATCAACAATTGTGGTTGAATCACCAACAACGCACAACTTCAAATTGCAGAGCTCGGGTGACGAGTTAAATCACTCACAAGTTGTGGTTCTGATATCATCCTTGATTGTTAATTTGCTTCAAGAGTCTTCATAACCGTTGGATCTACTAAAGTGGAAGGATAGGATAAGAAAAGATGAAGTTGTGAAATGTGAATTCACAATTTGATCTGGACCGTTGGATCGTGGAGGGTCGTGGACCGTCGATTCGACATAAGCGGATATCGGGAAATCAGGAATCAAAGAAAGGAGGTGCTCTAACCTCCAACATCGTGAAATGTGAAGTCCTGATGAAATCTAGACCGTTGGATCGTGGAAGGTCGTGGACCATCGATCCGACGTAAGCGGATATCTAGAAATCAAGAATCGAATAAAAAAGGTGCTCCAACCTCCGACATCGCGAAACGCAAAGTCCTGATGAAATCTAGACCGTTGAATCTCAGACGGATCAAGTCGTCGATCCTAGATCTTGATCAAACAAACATCCTTCACTACAGGTCTAAATATGTGAAGAACTTATGTTCCGTCAATTTGATATTTGAAATACCTAGAGCCCGGAAATCCGAAGTGAATAAGGATCATTGGATTTGGAGGAAAAATGAGGATCGTTGGATTAGGACCGTTGGTCAGCAGACCATGTCTGTAAGGACGTGTGGGAGATTCACGTTAGTGAACCTTGTCAGCAAGGACGTTTGGGAGATCCATGTCAGCGAACCTCGTCAGCAAGGACGTGTGGAAGACCATGTTAGCAAGTACACATGGAATAATCAGAAGATGACAAGTGTCAAGAGGAAATTGGCTCGTGCCATGTCAAGAAGTGACGTAAGTGAGTTACGTCACTCCGAGAGAATTGCTTCGGGAGTTTCAAATGTCAAAATTTATGAAGTCCCGAAGGACGAAGACCCAAAGTTGCTCTCAGTCGTCGATCTAAGAATACACTAGGAGTTAGGACAACCGTTAGATTCAGGAGAAGAGCATGTGCCACATGAGGATCCACGTCAATAAGACTACAGCAGCAATGACACGTGGCACAATTAGACACTAACAAGTGTCAAGTTGATTCGGCATTTCAGGTACATGAAAATCACAAATCTGAGAGACATGTGGTAGCTACTCGGCTCGTGACATGTCATCAAGTGACATAATCAGTTACGTCACTCTGGGAGTTGTTCTTTGGGAGTTTTTACCAACACACTCACCCAATGTCCCAAATTCTCAAATGTCGAAGACCCGAAGTGGACACAAGATGTCTAATCTGAAAGATCACTTTGAGAGAATTCCTGATCATTGATCGTGCAGGAGGGATTGTGAACTTTGGGTGAAACTACTTCGGGAAAATGTGAAGGAGAGAGGTTTGAGATTGCCGAAGGCCGGAGTCCTAGAGTGGAGGATAGACATTGGATTAAAGAGGACACACGTCGTTGGATCGTGAACTCTGGATGAAATTCTCTGGGATAAAACGAGAGTTTGAGAATTGAAAGTCCTGAACGTCGAAGTCCTGAAGAGGACATAACTTGTACGATATGAAAGATCACTTTAGGAGTGTTCTCAATCGTTGATCATACTATAGTGAGTGTTGAGGCTTGAGAATTCCAAAGCTCGGAGATGCGAAATGATCTCGACCGTTGTTCGAGAAAGGGACACACGTCAGCGGATTGTCAACTCCGGAATATTGACATATGGAGGAGAGAAGGAAATTGAGATTTGATATCTCCGGAGTCCGGAGACTCAGAGTAAATGGTGGCCATCCATCTTAACATCTCATTAAGTGCCGACCATCAGATTTAGCAGTGAAAGGATGAGTGTAAGGTTTAAAGTTGACCGTTGATCTGACTCCGTGAAATAAATGTGAATCATCTAATCTATTCGACCATATCATATTCGGAAGTTTTGAAAGGTTGGATGTCATGAAGACCCGAAGGGAAAGTGTCGAAATTCTGCCAGCCGTCCATCTCATCAAAAGATCGAATTGTAACCATTGAAATGATAAATTCTCAAGTGCTCGTCTTGCCTAAATGTGAGGTCACCATCGTTGGTCATGTGCTATAAGAGTTTTAAAAGGAAATTATAATATGTCGTTATAGTTGTTAAAGCCCATGGTTCTGTAACACACAGTCATATGTGATGGTTTAAAGGAATCACCTCCATGGAATCTGTTCTCTGTGAAAATAACAGATTTAGGATCTAATTTAATGGATGAAATTGATCCATAATTCATCAACTTACAAAAATCCAGCACAATGAAAATAATAATAGAGATTATTGTTAAGTTAATTAAAAAGGTGCATTGGTACAAACAAAGGGACACAGTGTTTCACACTCACGCTGTTTTGAAGAATATATAAACATGAAAGAGTGGGAGAAGAGAGTGTCTCTATATTTTAGAACAGAAGATCAAAAGCTGAAGAAAATTCCAAGAAGATATCAAAGGAAAGAAAATGTGAAGATATCAAAGGAAAGAAAATGTGAATTACAGAGAGAAAATGAAATGCAGTGATGAGTGTCTTATGATATACCTCTGATCATAAGATAGAATTGATTATATAATGGATCACTACTACTAGAGTTGAATAAACTCTAGTTGGATAGACTAGGTTCTATCAACAAACTGGGTCTTGCAGCAAGCTGGGTCTTGGATGAGAGTTGGTGCTCTCCGAGGAGTTGGTGCTCCTTAATTCAATTGGTGCTGAAACAATTAGTTGGTGCTAAAAGAAAATCTTCTTTCACATATATTCAAATTACTATGTTCATATCAATTATACAAAAGCTTATACAAACATCTGGTGTCTCTATGTCCATTGTGAATATGATTTAATTGTTATTAATCCATTCAATTATGTTTTAAATGGTAACTTGAAAGAAGAAAAAGTTAGAATAATCCACACACTAATTCACCCCGCCCCCTCTTAGTGTGGGCGGTGTGTTCTTCAATTGGTATCAGAGTGAAGGTTCCTTCAAAACACAATTTAAACACTGGAAGGTAGATCCTGAAGAAATGGGTGGACAGATGGTTCTCTCAGCAATTGAAACTCCTTTATTCAATGGAACAGATTATTCCTCATGGAGAGAAAATATGAAACAATATCTGAATTCAAAAGGATCTGAAGTTTGGAGTTCAGTAGTAATCAATCCCTGGGACTTAACTACATCAAAGAATCTATCAAAAATTACAATCCAAAGAAGAGCAAGGAAGAACAATGAAGTGGCATTGAATATTCTTCTCAATGGATTATCAGATACAGTCAAGACAAGAATAGGACTATGCACATCCTCCAAGGAATTATGGCTAAAGTTAGAAAAGATGTATCAAATCAAAAATGAAGACACAGAAGACATTCCTATCAAGTATGAATATGAAGACTCAACCATCAATAAAATTAAGGACTCTCCACAATATTTCGATTGCAATAACATTGATATTGAATCCTCTGCAAGTAAAGAAGAAGATTTAGACTCAATAACAGAATGTTTTGTTAGCATTTATCCCATGGAAGAAGAAGAAGAAGAACTATCAAAGGCTAAAGAAAAGGTTGATTGGAGTCTCTCTGAATACTTCTATGACCATAATCAATCAGACTATAGCTATCTTCATGACTACACTCAAGAATTTCTTGAAAAGAGTCAAAAGCATATCCGGGAAATAAAATAAAAGTTCAAAGACAATAAAGAAATCATATATGAGAAAAAGATTCAGTTAGAAAACAAATAAGAAGAGATCAAAAAATTGAAAACAAAATTTGTTGATCTAACAAAAGAAAAGGAAGAGAATATCAAGAGACTGGAAAATGAAATCAGTCAAGGAAAAGAAGAAAAGAAGGAAAATGATGTCTCAAGAAAAAACCTTGTAGATCTAAAAGAACTAAGGGAAAGCTATGTAAACCTTAAAACCCAACTTAAATAATCCAAAAGGAGAGAAGAGGTAGTAAGGAACCAGTTGGAAAAAAGGAAGAATCTTGTCATGAGTTGGAAGCAGAAGTTGTGAATCTTAGAAAGAAGGTTGAGAAGTCAGACACCCAAAACAAGTTCTTGAACAACTCCATGACCTTGGATGAGATCTTGGATAGTCAAAGATCACCAAATGAAAAATCTGGCCTTGGATACAATAAGGAAAAGATTAGTACCCCTAAGAAATTTGATGCAGGTACTTCATTTGTAAAAGGTGAAAACAAGTCTGACACAAGTCCTTCACTTGTAAAGGATGAAAACGTGTCTGACACAAGTCCTTCATTTGAAAAATATGAATATATGTATGACACAGCTCCTTCATTTGCAAAAAGTGAAAGAAGGTATGACTCGGGTTCTTCACATTCAAGAAATAAAAGCAATGCTACAAAATTTAGAAGATCAGATCATGGAAGACATCTAGAAGCTATTCATATACCTCAAAGCAAGTTCAGAAGAGAGACACCTTCATGGATGAATCAAAGAAGGTATGAGAGTGTCTTTAACGGTTATTGTTTTTCCCATAATAAATATGGTCATAAATCCTTGGATTGTAGGCATCATGGAAGAAAAAAAGTTGGTAGGTTCAACAACAGTATAAGATGTTGGAACTGCAATTATGTTGGACATATAGTTGCACATTGTTACACTGTGATATGCTATAGTTGTGGTGGATATGACCACAAATCCCATAACTATTGGAACTCAAGAAAATAGTTAATAAGAAATGTGTCATACAGAATGACAAAAGGAGTAAATAAAACATGGAAGACAAAAGAAACTGCAATAATAAATTATCAGAGAAAAAATCTCAAGAAACCAGGACACTCACATATGTGGATAGAAAAGACTGTACAAGTGAACAGGAGTGAAATTGATTGTTGCAAAAAGAATGCCAGTCATGTGACAAGCATAGTATGAATTTGTCTCAGACAACTTTAGAGAAATGTACAATATATATATATATATATAAAGGGGGGAGGGGGGGCACATCTTGGATAAAAACATATACATCTGGTTAGAGACCGATGAGAATCAATGGGTAGACCCAAGAGTTTTTTGAATAATAAGAGCTACAATTGTGCAGTGTTTCAGTAGGACAACGACATCTGTAGAAGCAACATTCTGATGTACAAAATGAGGTACATGACATCCTGCAGAAATAACAAGAGAAGAAACCCCGTTAGAAAAAGATACCCTTTTAAAAACAAAGGGGGAGAATAGTCAGTAAAAATTCAGGGGAAGTATTAACTAAGAAAGTAATTAGATTAAGTCTTGAAAAGACTCGATCACTACAAAAATTTGTATCAAGAAGACTACTCATTTGAAACACAAAAATCCTAATAAACTGAGATAAGAAGTTAGTAAATCAACAGGGGAAGAAACCCTGTCAGGAAGAGCTACCCTTTCAGAAACAAAGGTGGAGAGTAGTTAGAAGCAGAGAAAAAGCATATTGGCAGGGGGAGTCATTCAACTATGACAGACAGAACATGTCTATAGGAAGAGTTACCCAAGTTCATTCTAGTCAGTAACATATAGAGATTTACCAGTGGTCAGATAAGTAATTATACTGACAGATCATAGGAGAAGAAACCCTTTGCCATTGATGTCAAAGGGGGAGAGAAACTTCATAAAAAGGAAAACTTTATAAAAGGAAAGCATCATCACAGGGGGATTTTTGTATATGAAGTTAGTGTGTTTCCCTCAATGACAAAGGGGGGAGAATGTTGGATATATTGTCATTGATGTCAATATTCAATGTGATGATCTATTGTTAATGATGAATTACCACAGATGATATTGACATTGATGTCAACAAGTATATCAATTAGCAGAAGATGTCAAACGGTGTGCAGAGATCGATAGCGCAATCTCAGGAGGAGGAGCAAATAGGAGAAGCGAATAGTATGAAGATCAAAGCTCAGAAGGAAGAGCGCATTGCACAGTGAATCAGGTAGCAGAAGAAATTTGTGAATATTATTGATCATGATAGGATCAACAATGTTCCTATGATAAAATCTTAGGAGGGTTAGAAAAATGCAGAGATCAAAGCTCAGAAGGAAAAGCATAAGCTCAACAGTCGTTTGATCAGAGTGAGAAGCCTCAACAACCATTCGATCAAGAGGTTGACTTCATTGATCATCTAATATAATGTGCATCGGTCATGTGAGTGACCAGTGACTGTGGGCTTGAGGACCATTGGAAGATCATGACCATCGGATCTGCAAGCCATCAACGACAGGAATGAATTGTGGGGAGCGAAAGCAGAATTAAACCACTCTCTAGTTACAAACCCACGATCTATCCATATCGTCATATCACATAGATTCAAAGGTCTATGACTGTGGTTCATCCAACAAGCAATTATATTAAGTTGGATTGAGTTGTGACCGTCGGATGCGCAATCGCCAAATCTACAGCAGGGATGAATTGCAGAGATCAAAGGAGAATTAAATATCACACTTGTTCCAATCCCACAATTAGTCAAGACCATCTGATCTTATACCTTCGAAGATCAATGATTGTGGTTGACTCACCAGCAACGCACAACTTCAAATTACGGAGCTTGGGTGATGAGTTAAATCACTCACAAGTTGTGGTTCCGAAATCATCCTTGATCTTTAATCTACTTCGAGAGTCTTCATAATTGTTGGATCTACTAAAGTGGAAGGATAGGATAAGTAAAGACGAAGTCACAAAATGCGAATTCACGATTTGATCTGGACCGTTGGATCATGGAGGGTCATGGACAGTCGATCCGACGTAAGCAGATATCGGGAAATCGGGAATCGAAGAAAGGAGGTGCTCTAACCTCCGACATCGCGAAATGCGAAGTCCCGGTGAAATCTGGACCATTGGATCATGGAAGGTCGTGGAATGTCGATTCGACGTAAGCGGATATCGGGAAATCGAGAATCGAATAAAGGAGGTGCTCCAACCTACGACATCGTGAAATGCGAAGTCCTGATGAAATATGGACCATTGAATCTCAGACGGATCAAGTTATCGATCCTAGATCTTGATAGAACGAACATCCTTCACTATGGGTCTAAAGATGTGAGGAAATTACGCTCCGTCAGTTTGAGATTTGAAATACCCGGAGCCCAGAAATCCGAAGTGAATAAGGATCATTGGATTTGGAGGACAAACGAGGATCATTAGATTAGGACCATTGGTCAGCAGACCATGTCAGCAAGGACGTGTGGGAGATCCACTTCATCGAACCTTGTCAGCAAGGACGTGTGGGAGATCCACGTCAGTGAACCTCGTCAGCAAGGATGCATGGAAGACCACGTCATCAAGTACACATGGCATAATCAGAAGATGACAAGTCTCAAGAGGAAATTGGCTCGTTCCATTTCAACAAGTGACGTAAGCGAGTTACGTCACTCCGAGAGAATTTCTTCAGGATTTTCAAATGTCAAAAATTACGAAATCCTGAAGGGAGAAGACTCGAAGTTTCTCTCGGCCGTCAATCTAAGAGTACACCAAGAGTTAGGACAACTATTAGATTCAGGAGAAGAGCATGTGCCACATGAGGATCCACATTAGCAAGACTACGTCAACAAAGACACGTGGCACAATCAGACACTAACAAGTGTCAAGTTGATTCGGCATTCCAGGTACGTGAAAATCACAAATCCGAGTGACACGTGGTAGCTACTCAGCTCGTGACACGTCATCAAGTGACGTAAGAAGTTATGTCACTCCGAGAGTTTTTCTTCGAGAGTTTTTATCACCACACTCGCCCAATGTCCCGAAGTCCCAAATGTCGAAGACCCGAAGTGGACACGAGACGTTCGATCTGAAAGATGACTTCGGGAGAATTCATGATCGTTGATCGTGAAGGAGGGTACGTGTCAACGGATCGTGAACTCTGGGTGAAAATACTCCGGGAAAATGCGTAGGAGAGAGGTTTGATATTTTAGAAGGTCGGAGTCCCAGAGCAGAGGATAGACATTGGATTAAAGAGGACACATGTCATTGGATCGTGAACTCTGGGTGAAATGCTCCGGGAGAAAACAAGAGTTTGAGAATTGAAAGTCCCGAATGTCGAAGTCCCGAAGAGGACATAAGTCATCTGATCTGAAAGAATGCTTCATTAGTGTTCTCAACTGTTGATCATACTACAGTGAGTGTTGAGGTTTGAGAATTCTGAAGCTCGGAGATGCGAAATGATATCGACCATTGTTCGAGAAAGGGACACGCGTCAGTGGATTGTCAACTCCAGAAGATTGGCATACAGAGGAGAGAAGGAGTTTGAGATTTGATATCTTCGGAGTCTGGAGACCCGGAGTAAATGGTGGCCATCCATCTCAACGCTTGATTAAGTCCTGGCCGTCAGATTTAGCAGTGAAAGGATGAGTGTAAGGTTTAAATCTGACCGTTGATCTGACTCCGTGAAATAAATGTGAACCATCCGATCTATTCGGTGATATCATATTCGGGATTTTTGAAAGGTTGGATGTCATGAAGACCCGAAGGGAAAAGTGTCGAAATTTTGTCAATCGTCCATCTCATCATAAGATTGAATCGTAACTGTTGAAATGATAAATGCTCAAGCGCTTGTCTCGCCTAAACATGAGGTCACCGTTGTTGGTCATATGCTATAAGAGTTTTAAAAAGAAATTATAATATTTCATTATAGTTGGTAAAACCTGTGGTTTTGTAACGCACGGTCATATGTGATGGTTTGAAGGAAGTGCCTCCACAGAATCTGGTCTATGTGAAAATAACAGATTCATGATCAAATTTAATGGATGAAATTGATCCATAAGTGATCAACTTACGAAAATCCATCACAGTCAAAATAATAATAGAGATTATTGTTAAGTTAATTAAAAAGGTGTGTTGGTCCAAACAAAGGGACATAGTGTTTCACACTCACACTGTTTTGAAGAATATATAAACATGAAAGAGTGGGAGAAGAGAGTGTCTCTGTATTTTAGAACAAAAGATCAAAAGCTGAAGCAGATTCCAAGAAGATATCAAAGGAAAGAAAATGTGAAGATATCAGAGGAAAGAAAATGTGAATTATAGAGAGAAGATGAAATGCAATGATGTGTGTCTTATGATATACCTCTGATCATAAGATAGAATTGATTCTATAATGTATCACTACTACTAGAGTTGAATAAACTCTAGTTGGATAGACTGGGTTCTATTAGCAAGATGGGTCTTGCAGTAAGCTGGGTCTTGCGCCAAGATGGGTCTTGGCTGAGAGTTGGTGCTCTCCGAGGAGTTGGTGCTCCTTACTTCAATTGGTGCTAAAATAAAATCCTCGTTCACATATATTCAAATTACTATGTTCATATCAATTATACAAAAGATTATACAAACATCTGGTGTCTATGTGTCCATTGTGATTATGATTTGATTGTTATTAATCTGTTCAATTATGTTTTAAATGGTAACTTGAAAGAAGAAAAATTTAGAATAGTCCACACACTAATTCACCCCCCCCCCCTGTTAGTGTGGGCGGTGTGGTCTTCAGGTTCACAAGTCTTCTCAATCTTAGGCTCTATTGTCTCCCTTACATAACAATTTAGCACTATCTCTTCTTCGTCACATATATCATCATCATTATTTTGGTAGCATAAATAAAATAATCTATGTGAGATTGTATCCCAAGCATTTCATTGTTAAAGTAGTTATAAAAGTTAGATGAAGTCATCTATCCAATTGGGTTTTTATATTCATTTTGTTTTTTAATAATTTTAAGTGTAATATATATTTTATAAAAAAATAATTTATAATTATTATTTATATGATAATATAATTTTTTTAATGATTTAATTTTAAAAAGTAGTATAATTGTTTATTATGACTAATTTTATAAACATATTTTTAAAAAATTTAATGTAATTTATGTTAAATATATTTAATTTATAATTTATATTTTTTATATTATGATATAAGTTATTTTTCTAAAATTAATTGGGTATAATAAAGTGGTTATTTTCTTTATTTGAATTCTAATGTCATTTGATAATGAAAACTACTTTAAGTAAAAACTTTGATAATCTTATTCAAGGTTTATAGGCTATTACATATCCCTTCATTGATGTTTTGGAGCTTATAGAGTTGTCAGTATATATTTAACATTCTCATATATTAGTTTACAAGCCTTCTCAATCTTAGGCTCTATTGTCTCTTTACATAACAATCTAGCACTATCTCTTCTTTGTCGTATATATCATTATCATTATTTAGGTAGCATAAATAAAATAATCTATATGAAATTGTATCCCAATTATTTCATTGTTATAGTTATAAAAGTTAGATGAAGTCATCTATCCAATTACATTTTTATATTCATTTTTTTTTTTTAATAATTTAAGGTGTAATGTATATTTTATAAAAAAATAATTTATAATTATTATTTATATGATAATATATTTCTTTTAATGATTTAATTTTAAAAAGTAGTATAATTTGTTATTATGATTAATTTTATAAACATATTTTTAAAAAGTTTAATGTAATTTATGTTAACTATATTTAATTTATAATTTATATTTTTTATATCATAATATAAGTTATTTTTCTAAGGTTTATTGAGTATAATAAAGTGGTTATTTTCTTTATTTAAATTTGAATCTCATTTGATAATGAAGAAACTCTTCTGAAGTAAAAACTTTGATGATCCTATTCAAGGTTTATAGGCCATTACATACCTCTTCATTGATGTTTCATTGATGTTTTAGAGCTTATAGAGTTACCAACATATATTTAACATTCTCATATATTGGTTTACAAGGCTTTTCAATTTTAGGCTCTATTGTCTCTCTTACATATCAATTTAGCAGTATCTCTTCTTCGTCGCATATAGCATTATCATTATTTCGGGAGCATAAATAAAATAATCTATGTGAGATTGTATTCTCGTGCACACATTTCACATTGATTATGTTCGAAGAGGAACATCTTCACACTAAATTCAATGCAATAGAAATGATCCTATGATCCTAGGATAATTTAATCTAAAAACTTAGTCTAAATGAGAATGGTCCTAATCTAGGAGACTATATGTAATTCCAACTTAAAAAAATTGAACTCATTCTAATAAAATAAGATTTAAATTACTCTAAAAAAAATAATTGTAAGAGCACACGTTTAAAAATTGACATTAATCTAGTTAAAGAGTGGTGACATAACTCTTACGTCTACACACTGTGCTAATTTCCATTAAAAAAAAATAACAACTTTTCATAAATTAGTAGTTGAAAATAAAATTATTGATTCAGTTATTTATGACAATATATTGTTATCATGACAAAATAACATAAATATAATCCTAAAGGCAAGAAGTGCTTTGCTGCTATTGCCCTTATTTGTGTATTTTTCTTATCATACTTACCAATAACCTTATAAATGTGTTTCTTTATATGTATGATTTTTTTCTTTATATTATTTGTATATTTGTAATAAATAAAACTACCAACAAAGTTAATTAATATTTTAAATTCAAGAAATACAAAACCATTTCATTTAATTTACATTGTTGTAATTTATGTGTAATTTTATTGGTAATGATTGAACTTTATTATAGTTTTATGTTTCACTCTTACTAAATATTGTGTATCATGTAGCGTCATATATCTATATCTATATCTATATATATATATATATATATATATATATATATATATATATATATATATATATATATATATATATTTNTATATATATATATATATATATATATATATATATATATATATATATATATATATATATATATATATATTTCAATTCATGCAATTTTATTTGGCTATTTTTTATTTAGTTATATACAATATAGAATTTATATTAAATTTTTGATAATAAAATTTGTGTACTTTTATTTGTATTTATATTGAAAATATGTTTTTTCTTTTTTGATTTTTTGATTTTGGATTTTTAAAAACAATCATCAATCTCTTATTTATAAAAATTTATATATATTTCTTTTTTAAACTTAAATTAATAAGTTATTAAGTTATATTTATGAGGGATGATCTTTTGAGGATTGTCAAATATTCCAAAACCACAGGACAAGTGTTGATTGTTGTTAATGCTACATTTATAGCGTTGATTCCAAAATATGACAATATTATCTTCTTTGACCATTTTAGGCCTATTTCCCTCTATAACAACATCTATACGATCATCTCAAAACTGATAGCCACTAGATTGAAGGACAACCTCTCACACAACATCACCTTTGAACAATTTGGTTTCCTAAAAGGATGTCAAATCCATGAAGCCATTGCACTGGCTCATGAGGGTTTACACTCCATCCATACATGGAAATTAAAGGATGTAACTTTTAAAGTGGATCTATCCAAAGCCTTCAACAGGGTGAGTTGGCTCTATATTAGGTTGCTCCTCATTCATCTGGGCTTTGGACATGCTATTGTGACCTAGATTCTCAAATGTATCAACTCAACTTCCTTTTCACTCTTGATAAATGTGTCAACCACCTCCTTCTTCAAAGCATAAAGAGGTATTAGGTAAGGTTTCCCCCTATCCCCTCTCCTCTTTCTCCTAGTTGCAGAAGGTCTAAGCCAATTAATTCACAATGTTGTCTTGATTGGTCATTTCAAAGGTATTACGATAAGCCCTATATTTTCTCTTTCTCACCTTTTGTTTGTGGATTATATCCTCATCTTTTGTGAATGGGAGTATCGGTTCATGGAACATTTGAGAGATCTCCTCTCCACCTTATGTCGAGCAACTGATATGCAAATAAATTTAGATAAATCCTTCCTTATCACCTTGGGTGTGTCAAATTAGGAAAGTCAATACATCTCATAGAATTTAAATACATAGACCAATTATGTTGGAGTTGGCTATCTCAAATTTACCCTAAAAACAAATGGTTACTACAAAAATGATTGGTTGTGGCTTCTGGCCAAAGTGGAGAAAAGGATGCATGCTTGGTGTAACTGTTGGATTTCAAGAGTTGGAAGGCTAGTCTTGGTTTAGTCTGTACTAAAATTCATTCCAGTCTATTGGGCCAATTTATCTTGGATCCAAAAAGAAATCCTAGGAAAAATAAGACAATTTCTATGGTCAGGCTTAGAAGAAAAAAAATCCCTTGTTTTGGCTTCATGGAAAAGACTAGCAACTCCAAAGAAATCAGGAGGTTGGGGCCTAAAAAACATATACCTTTTTCCCAAAGCTTTGGAAACAAAATAATGCATGGGGGTTAATTGAAGGCTCGGGTCTACGAACCCAAGTTCTCCAGGAAAAATATTTCCCTCAAGAATCCATTGTGGATTGGATTCGCAATCCAATCAAACAAATGCAAATTTAATTGGTCAATTGTATGGAAATCTATTCTCATCGCTTTCTCCCTCGTTGGCAATTGGTTAATTTGGAAAGTAGGCTCTGGGGAAAAAATCCTTATATGAAAATACCCTTTGATTGGTTGTAATAATAACCATATCCTCTTGAATCCTCGTATATGGTCTGTAAACAGAGAGGGAATTTTATTCCTAAATCAAATATGGCAAAGGGATTTAGAATCGAGACAATTACTTTGACTAAATTGGCAAGAGATAGGGTTGGACGAGGATCATGCTCTGGTTTGGACCAACTACATCATCTCTCTTAAAATTGCTTTTGTCCACCCAACGAATTGTGATGATCATTGATTTTCAACCCTTTAGGTAAATATATTCCTTGGTTAGTATACTCAATTTTGGCCTAGGAAATCCAAGTAGATCTCCCACCATGGTGGGGGGAGATGTCGTGGAAATTAAAATGTCCCGCAAAAGAAAAATTATTTATGTAGCTCTTGTTATTAAATAAATTCCCCTCCTAGGACATGGTGGGGGGAGATGTTGTGTAAATTAAAATGTCTCGCAAAAGAAAAAATATTTATTTAGTTCTTGTTATTAAATAAATCCCCCACCTAAGAAAATTTGTAGAAAATAAACTTCATAGGTTTGAGTAGATGCAGCTTCTGTAAGCAAGACAATTAATCCAATTCACATCTTTTTCTAAACTATTCCTTCTTAGCATCTATAAGGTCTGAGTTTCATTGGGTTATTGGGCATCAATGTAGATTGGTTGGGGACTATATTGAAGTTTCTCTAAAAACTTGGATGGACAACCCTCATACCAAATTGTGCTAAGTGATTTCGTTGATTATTGCCTGGGGAATTTGGCTAGCCTGGAACCACTCCCTTTTTGAAGGTGGAGACCCTTCTCCCTTGCACTGTGCTCTTTCCAGTCTGGTGATTCTTCCTGCTTAACCCCAAAACCTAAACTCTCATCCATCTATCCTTTCCACAGAGACCGTTATCTCAAAAGACATCCCTTGGGTTTTTTTTTATGGTGTAGCACAAGGGATTCCTTCACTGGGAGGCGTTGGGGGAGTAGTTTTCCTCTCGGAGGATCGGTCCATCTCTTTTTTAGTCGGCCAAGATACAAACAATTACAGTGAAGTATTGGTCCTTAAAATCACTCTTTTATTGCCAAAGGAAAAAGGGATATCTCAAATAAGCATATATGGAAACTCTTAATTAATCATCATATGCATGAATGGGACTACCACTCTTTAGAACTACACTCTCTGGCCACTATTTTAGGGTGTCAAAAGATATTCATCACTTTTCACTCACATCACTTTCAACCATGTGTATTGGGACATGAATGAAGAGGAAGTGATGCAGACCCCTCCCCAAACCCACAGGTTGGGATCCGCACATGATCTTTTCTCTTCTGGCCCCTAAGAGCTCAATTGGCTCTTCTATTTCCCTTTCGGGAAATCAACACCCAAAACAAACCTTGAGGAAACTCCTCTTTTATTTTGGGATACCGAATTTCACGATTTCGCAAATCCCGTGGTCGAGCGCCTTATCTCTTCGACCTCCGAAACCCCGAAATACTAATACATGCCTTTCCTGATGTCAATTTCATCTTTTCGGCTTTTGCGAATTCGGGAGTTGTGATGACGTGCAACTCTGCTCTCAACCCCTGGAGTCCCGAACTTCTGACTTCTGATTTACTGAAATGCAAATGTTTTGGTCCTCCCTTCCTCTTCGCGGTTTCAAAATTTCAACCACCGAAAGCGCTTCCACTATGTCCTCGAGGCTCTCGAACCTCTGAACCCCGAAATGCCGAAATTACGTCTCTAGAAATCCTTTCAGACTTTCGCGTACAGGGTTCTCCTCTTTACTATATCGATTTTCTCTTCGACAAGACTTCCGGTATACCGAATCTCGAAATGCTGAAACGCTAAGGTTCCACTTCCAAGGATATCAACGGCTGTGGACCTTTCCTCGATCCAACGGTCTCCGCAATTTCACGTACCGGGAGTTCGATACATCAAGCTCGAACCCTATGTCCTCTCCACCTTCCGGTCTCTGAACTTCCGAAATACCAAAATGGTATTTCTCCTCCTCTACTTTCGCCAACCTCGATAGGAAGTCTCTTGTTCTTCCCCGTGTCGCCTTCTCCTTGTTTCAGGTTTTCGGGTATCAGGAGTTTGAAACTCCCAACCCCAACCTTATGTCACTACGATCCCTGATTTCCCAAACTTCGAAACACTTATACTTGCTTCCCCTTGCTTCCACACACAAAAACTTATATTCGCGTTTCGGGGGTTTGATCAACCAAGGATTTGGCTTACACTTCAGACTTTCGAACCCTGAAATTCTGAAATGATCTGACGTCCCAATAAGTAAAGATCAATGCCCCTTATCCGCCTTGCAGCTCCTGTAGATCCTACGGTTCTCGCTATTTCGAGAATCCCCCTCGGAGAATTATGATCTTTCAATCTCTCCCCAAAGAACCTTCTGGCTCAATCAGACCTGCGATCCTTTTCCTGAATCTGGTCTCTGCACGGTGACCAAAATTCCTCTTCTTCTCTTCAACACTTTGAAAGTGATGACCCTCCTGAGCTTCCTTTCACCAACTCAAGCCTCCTAAAAGACTTCTGCACGCACTCCTTGCGGCACTTCTTCAAATATTCCTAAATATTTGAATCTCTTGACTCTGTGCATCTCTGCAACAACAGTCCTTCAATCTCTCAACCTTAGTCTATGTGTTATAAGGTCTCGACCAGCCTCCGCACACCTTGCATGGCTTCGGTGCTTGTCTTGCACTTCAATTGAAATGAGAACAACAATATCCCTCTTGAGCTTTCAGAGATGAACTCTGAACCCATCAACGCACTCCTTGCAGACGCTTCACTGCACTCCTTGCAAGAACTCTGACTCAAGAAGAGGAACAATTGAAACTCATTTCCTTACTCTCTCTCAGACTTCAAACTCTAAATAAGAAATCATACATACACAACATAATAGCAAATGTACAACAGAAAGAGCAAACAATCATAAGCATAACATTTAGTATGTATACGCAAAAAGCATTATAACACCATCAGCTTGAATCAAAGCTTCATGTATTAATTTCAGAACTTCTGTACATGGATTCTTCTCTACCACTCTCTGCTACATCTCCTCTCTATGCTCTATGATATCCTTGATAATGTTACAATGATACAAGATGAGGGTGTCTATAGTCATTTTCCCTCCAGCTCCCAAAACTGTCTAATCTAGAATTTAAATCTACCTACTTTCATTAACTATGCATAAATGCCTCTACACCTTACAGATGAGAGCGAATCGCTCAAGATCTATTTTACACTATGGAAGTACGCACTCTCTTAACTATTACATTAATGTCTGCACATCCAAACTTTCAAAAACATTTCAAACATTTTCAACATGTGCCAAAAATGTGATGGCGCTCATCCCTGCTGTCTTCTGCCTCCACGCTTGCTTGCTGTTGATGATGCTCCTGCATCATACTCCCTCTCTTGAAAATTTTCATGGACTCTTGTTCATGAGCTCTTGTACGGTCTATCCATGCTTCTGAATTTGTGCTTCATTATCCCAGCTGGCATATTCAACTAGATGTCCCTTCCACTTGACCAAGTATTCAAAATACTCTTTTCTCCTGGTCCTCTTGCTGACTCTCTTGTCAAGTATACTCTCCATCTGTGGCTTTTCAGCTACAGGCATTTGTTTAGTCCACTGAACCTCTGTTTGTCCACTGTCTTCTTCATCTTTGTAAGGGTACAAATATGAGATGTTGAATATCGGTGAAATTCTGACCCCATCGGGTAATTCAATCTCGTATGCATTTGCCCCAAATTTCCTTATGATCTTGCATGGTCCAATCTTTTTCATTTTCAGTTTGTTATATGTTCCCCTTGGGAACCTTTCCTTTCTTAGGTGTGCAAGAATCAGATCACCAACTTCGAACTGAAGTTGTTGCCTGTGTTGATCTACTCTACACTTATACTCCTGGCTTGAATTATGCAATCGCTCCTTCACTTGGTTGTGAAGTACCTTCATTGCCTCTGCGAAATTTTCTACACTAGCACTTCTAGTTTCATCTTGTTCTGAATCCTTTAGTTCAGGAACTCCCTTGGGTTGCATTCCATAAACAATCTGAAACAAACTATGCCCTGTGCTTCTATTGATCGAATCATTATAAGCAAATTCCGCTTGTGGCAAAATGTGATCCCACTGACTGTGGTGTTCAGTCACTAGGCTCCTTAGTAAATCTCCCAAGCTTTTGTTTACAACTTCTGTTTGCCCATCCATCTAAGGATGATATGCCGAGATAAATGACAATTTTGTTCCCAGCTTCTTCCATAAAGTCCTCTAGAAATGTCCCACAAACTTAGTGTCTCGATCTGAAACTATGCTCCTTCGTAAGCCGTGAAGTCTGACAACTTCTTTGAAAAATAGGTTCGCAATTTGAGTTGCATCGCTGGTTTTTTGACATGGTATAAAGTGTGCCATTTTAGAAAATCTGTCTACCACCAAAAAGATTGAATCAAACCCTCTTTGTGTTCTTGGCAACCCTAACACAAATTCATGCTCACTGCATCTCACAGCCTCTCTGGTATGGGTAATGGCTGATATAACCCTATGTTTTGTTTTCTTCCCTTTGTGTGCTGACAAATTCTACATCTGCCCATGAATCTCTTGACATCTGTCCTCATCCCTGGCCAAAAATATGAGCCATTTAATTTCGAGAATGTTTTATCATGACTGAAATGTCCAGCCAATCCTCCACTATGCTTTTCTTTCAGCAGATTCTCCCTCATGGAGCATTTTGGAATACATAACTAGCTTCCCCTAAATAATAATCCATCTTGGATCATATATTCATCCCATTGGCTTCTGTCCCTAAGAATTGGATTCTCATATGCCTCATACGCCTCCTTGAAATCTGGATCATCTCTGTACATGTCCTTGAGGTTATCAAAAGCCAAAGTTTTGACTCTAAATTCCTCCATCAGCAAACATTTCCTGCTCAAAGCATCAACAACTTTGTTAGTAGTTCCAGAAATATGTTTAATTACAAAAGTAAAATTCTGCATGTATTCAACCCATTTTGCATGCTTTTGGTTCAACTTATCCTGTTGAGTTACAAATTGTAAGGCATGATTATCACTGTACAAAACGAACTCTTTAGGAACCAAATAGTGCCTCCACTTCTTCAGTGCTTGTATGACTGCATAAAACTCTTTGTCATATGTGGAGTACTTAACCTTTGCCTCATTCAGTTTCTCACTGAAGTATGCAATTGGCCTGTCATATTGGCTCAAGACCGCTCCAATTGCAAATCTGCTTGCATCACACTTGACCTGGAATGTCTTACTGAAATCTGGCAACACCAGAATTGGTTGTTCTGTAATCTTCCTTTTCAACAAATTGAAACTTTTCTCTGCTTCTTCTGTCCAGTGAAAAGATTTATGTCTTTTCTTCACCGTGTCCATCATCGGTGCGCTAATTCCACTGAAATTTCTGATAAATTTCTTGTAGAAACTAGCCAATCCATGAAAACTTCGAACTTCAAAGATACTCTTCGATGATGGCCAATTCTTAATCACCTCCACTTTATCTAGATCCATTTTTAGCTTATTTGTCGAAATAACAAACCCCAAATAAATGAGGTCTGTCTTCATGAATGATGATTTCTTCATATTTATCAACAACTTCTCTTGCTGTAATCTTTTCATCACTGTAGCCAAATGCTTCAAGTGCTCTATTTCCGTTCTACTGAAAATCAGTATATCGTCAAGATATACAATGACAAATTTTCCAATGAACTCCTTCAGGACTTCGTTCATCAATCTCATGAAAGTACTCGGTGCATTTGTTAAGCCAAATGGAATAACAAGCCATTCATATAGTCCCTCATTGGTCTTGAATGTTGTCTTCCATTCATCACCTTCTCTCATTTGGATTTGATGATATCCACTTTTCAAATCAATCTTTGAAAAAAAAAAATCTCCACTCAAGCAATCCATCAAATCATCCATCCTTGGCAATAGAAATCTATATCTGATGGTAATCTTGTTAATTTCCCTTGAGTCTGTACACATCCTCCAGCCTCCATCTTTCTTTGGACTGAGCACTGTTGGAAAAATGCATGGACTCAAGCTTTCTCTAACCAATCCTTTGTCCCTTAAGTCCTGGACCTGTCTCTTGACCTCTTCATTCTCCTGTGGCGTCAATCTGTACGCTGCTTTGTTTGGTAAACTAGCTCCAGGTATAAGATCGATGTGATAAATTACACTTTTGATCGGTGGCAACGAACAAGGTAGTTCGTCCACGACTATATCAACAAACTCCTCCAGTAGCTGCTAGATTTCCTCTGGTAAATCATCCACTCTTGTGCCGGTTAAAACAATTCTAGGCTTCCTAACCACAATGAATTGTGTATCTTCTTTCTTCTTAACCTCCTTAAGAAGTTCCTTCCCACTCATGAGAAGTACAGTGTTGCTTACCTCTGTTGTCACTTCTTTATCTTTAATTGGCAACAACATGTGAGTTCTTCCATTCTTCTCCAGGGTGTATGTGTTCTTTCTCCCATCATGAATCACATTCCTGTCATATTTCTAGTCTACCCAGCAATAGATGACAAACATCCATGGGAATGACATCACATAGTATTTCATCCTTATATCCTCCTATTTTAAATTCAACTAAACATTGTTTAGTGACATTTACCTGATGTCCTTTTTGTAGCCACGAAACTCTGTATGGGCTTGGATGTTCAATAGTCTCCAACTCCAACTTTTCTACCATCTCTGTAGAAACGAGATTTTCTGTGCTACCACTATCCATGATGACTTTGCATACCCTGTCTTTGGTCTTGCAAGCAGTCTGAAAAAATCTGTTCCTTTGGGCTGGATTTTCTACCTCCTTCTCTGGTGTTAAGAGAACTTTCCTCATCATCAGTGATCTTCCACCTTCAGCATCTTCTACCTCAATATTCCATCCCTGTGCTTCGGCAATGTGAGTCTCACCTCCTTCTTTCTTCTTATCTGGACATTCATAAGACTTATGCCCATTCTTCCCGCAGGTAAAACATTTTATCTCTCCACCTCTGCCTCTTCCTCTTCCTCTGGTTCGAGGAAAAGTATTTTTGTCTGCATACTGTCCTCTTTGTGATCTTCCACCCCTCTCAATTTGAGTTTGAGGTTTCTTCCACTCTTCCTTAGGTTTCTGATTTTTATCTTGGGCAATTGGTTTGCCTCTGGCTTGACTTCTGCCTCGCCCTCTTTGACTTTGCTTTCAGCTCAGCTTCTCTTCAGCCTTCAGAGCCATCTAATAAGCATATTCCACCGTTCTGATGGTCATCATGCTCATCTCATCTTGGATGTCATATCTTAGACCATTCATATATTTGGCAACCTTTTCATCATCACTTTCGCGATGACCTGCCCTGATGTTTAGTTTGTAGAATTATTCAGTGTACTCTTTCACTGACATCAGCTTCTGTTTCAAATTCTGCATCCTCCGAAACAGAGTGATTTGGTAATCCCTGGGAATGAATTTTTCCTTCATCTTCGCAACCATTATATCCCAACTCTTGATTTTTTGCTTGCCTTTGCAGCATCTGTCAGCCTGCAGTTCATCCCACCATAATGCTGCATGTCCTTTAAGTCTTGTGACAGCATGCTTGACCTTCTTGTCTTCCTCAACATCTTCATAGTCAAAATACTTATCTAGAGCTCTAATCCCATCAAGAATTTCTTCAACATCCAGGTTCCCCTCATATACTGGGATGTCCATTTTTTCCCTGGCACCTATCCTCACAACAGCCTGAAATAGGTGTTCTTCTACTGCGTCTTCAGCTGCAACTTCTTCTCCTCCATGTTCAACTTCATCTTCACATTCAGACTCACTGATATCTCCAGCACCGACTGCATGCCTCAGTGCTATTTCCATGGCATCAATCCTAGCACGCATTTCACGCATCTCTCTTGCCCCTGGCGGCTCAGGTAATTGCCTACCCCTCCTTCTTGGAATTTCCCTTTCCTCTGGTGGATCGAGTGTTTGCTTATCTCTTCTTCTCGATGGAATGGCTGAAAATATTTCTTTCTCCATCTATCTGCAATATACAAACAAAGAAGGGCTCCGATACCACAACTGATGCAGACCCCTCCCCAGACCCGCAGGTTGGGATCCACACAAGATCTTTTCTCTTCTGGCCCCTAAGAGCTCGATTGGCTCTTCTATTTCCCTTTCGAGAAATCAACACCCACAACAAACCTTGAGGAAACTCCTCTTTTATTTCAGGATACCGGATTTCGCAAATCCCGTGGTCGAGCGCCTTATCTCTTCGACCTTCGAAACCCCGAAATACTAATACTTGCCTTTCCTGATGTCAATTTCTTCTTTTCGGCTTTCACGAATTCGGGAGTTGCGATGACGTGCAACTCTGCTCTCGACCCCTGGAGTCCTAAACTTCCAACTTCCGATTTACCGAAATGCAAATGTTTCGGTCCTCCCTTCCTCTTCGCAGTTTCGGGATTTCAACCACCGAAAGTGCTTCCACTATGTCCTCGAGGCTCTCGAACCTCCGAACCCCGAAATGCCAAAATTACGTCTCCAAAAATCCTTTCGGACTTTTGCGTATCGGGTTCTCCTCTTTAATATATCGTTTCTCTCTTTGACAGGACTTCCGATATACCGAATCTCGAAATGACGAAACGCTAAGGTTCTGCTTCCAAGGAGATCAATGGCTATGGACCTTTCCTCGATCCAACGGTCAATGCAATTTCGCATACCGGGAGTTCGATACGTCAAGCTCAAACCCTATGTCCTCTCCACCTTCCGGTCTCTGAACTTATGAAATACCGAAATGGTATTTCTCCTCCTCTGCTTTCGCAAACCTCGATAGGAAGTCTCATGTCCTTCCCTGTGTCGCCTTCTCCTTGTTTCAGGTTTCTGGGTATCAGGAGTTTGAAACTCTTGACCCCAACCTTATGTCAATACGATCCCCGGTTTCCCAAACTCCGAAACACTTATACTTGCTTCCCCTTGCTTCCACACATGAAAACTTCTATTCGCATTTCGGGGGTTTGATTAACCAAGGATTTGGCTTACACTTCAGACTTTCGAACCCCGAAATGACGAAATGATCTGACATCCCAATAAGTCAAGATCAATGGCCCTTATCTTCTTTGCAAATCCTGTAGATCCTATGGTTCTCGCTATTTCGGGAATCCCCCTCGGAGAATTATGATCTTTCAATCTCTCCCCAAAGAACCTTCTGGCTCAATCAGACTTGCGATCCTTTTCCCGAATTTGGTCTCTACACAGTGATCAAAACTCCTCTTTTGCTCTTCAACACTTTGAAAGTGTTGACCCTCTTGAGCTTCCTTTCACCAACTCAAGTCTCCTAAAAGACTTATGCATGCACTCCTTGCGTAACTTCTTCAAATATTCCTAAATATTTGAATCTCTTGACTCTGTGCAACTCTACAACAACAGTTCTTCAATCTCTTAACCTTAGTCTATGTGTTATAAGGTCTCGACCAGCCTGCGCACACCTTGCACAGCTTCGGTGCTTGTCTTGCACTTTAGTTGAAATGAGAACAACGGTATCCCTCTTGAGCTTTCAGAGATGAAATCTGAACCCGTCAACACACTCCTTGCGGACGCTTCACTGCACTCCATGCAGGAACTCTGACTCAAGAAGAGAAACAATTGAAACTCATTTCCTTACTCTCTCTCAGACTTCAAACTTTAAATAAGAAATCATACATACACAACATAACAACAAATGTACAATAGAAAGAGTAAACAATCATAAGCATAACATTTAGTATGTATAAGCAGAAAGCATTATAACACCATGAGTCTGAATCAAAGCTTCATGTATTAATTTCAGAACTTCTGTACATGGATTCTTCTCTACCACTCTCTGCTACATCTCCTCTCTATGCTCTATGATATCCTTGATAATGTTACAATGATACAAGATGAGGGTGTCTATAGTCGTTTTCCCTCCGGCTCCTAAACCTGTCTAATCTAGAATTTAAATCTACCTACTTTCATTAACTATGCATAAATGCCTCTACACCTTACAGATGAGAGTGAATCGCTCAAGATCTGTTTTACACTATGGAAGTACACACTCTCTTAACTATTACATTAATGTCTGTGCATCTAAACTTTCAAAAACATTTCAAACATTTTCAACATGTGCCAAAAATGTGATGGCGCTCATCCCTGCTGTCTTCCGCCTCCACGCTTGCTTGCTGCTGACGATGCTCCTGCATCAGGCAGATAGGCTCTCAAAGGTTGGTTTGGCGTTGGACAAGGGCACATGGATGATAAGTTGTAATGATCCCAAGCCAAATTATTTCTTGGAATCACTAACTACTACTAATTTATTGAGTTATTAAGTGCATACAAGATTCATCAACACATGGAGATCACAATATATTCAAGATGTAGAAGCACAAGCAAAGATCTG
>ML803815.1:96872-115202 GCA_009831015.1 Picea engelmannii | reverse complement strand
GAGAAAGATAAAGTTTCCAGGATTCTCTGGGATGGGTTTGAAAAAAAGTGAACACCTAGAGAGAGAATTGATGGAACCAAATAGACTCCCAACAATATAGATCTTGAAGGGAGGAGGAGATGAGACATTTGGTGTTAATATGTTCTAACAAGAGTGCTACTGCTTTTGTTGCAACTAATCAAGTAGAGATTTAACTCCCATGAAAAGAGCCTAATTTCGAGCCAACCTAATTTTTTGGTAGAAAAAATTAGGGAGAGATAACCAAACTTTTTTGAAGATAGGTTTGTTGAGGAATGTACCTAGATAAGAATACTACCAACGACCAAAAATATGGTTTAAAGAGGACGACCAACGAATTCTGTGATCAATCCCTTGCAGAACAAATTGTCATATAGTATTATAAAAGACATAGTACAAGAAAAGGTGAGAAGAAGTGAAGCAAAGGAAAAACCTGGAGGGCCCTTGGATACCCATTTTGCGTATATTTTCTCTCGTGAGAATACTCCCATGCACTAAAGTCCAACATAAGATGTTAACTTTAGGAATTCCATCAGGGTGTCAGACATGTTGTCGTATTCCAGATTTGGGAGGAAGCGTGACTTGAGATAGCCAAAAATCATAACCCTTTTGGATAGAGTAATATTTTGATCTCCAACCTATTGAGTCCTTAATTTCCAAATATCAGGGGGTACATCCATATAATTGGAGGGAGAGAGCATGAGAGAGATCTTTGAGATGTGTAGGAACAACCCCAAAGTCCCAACCAAGCCAACTACCCAAAGAATGGGACCAGGGGGATATTTCAAAGATGGAGGACTTGCCATGATCATCTAGCCATACTTTCAGGGGATGGAAGGCATTCTCCTGAAAANGTCTTGCCAAATTTTGATATTATTTCCATTCCCAGGAATCCAAACCAATTGGATTTGTAGGAGAGGGAGGGATTCCTTGAAAAGTAACAATATTTGAGAACCAGTTTGGACATCATGCATGTGGTCCAGAGAACAAGCCCTTGTCCTGGTCAAATATTTATTATACAATACTTTTTTCCACCCTCCCTTCTTCTTGTAATAAGGCACCACAACAACTTGGCTCCTAAGGAAGAATTCATTAATTTTGGGTCCTTAATTCCAAGGCCCCCATGAGCCTTAGGGGCTTTGAAAATATTCCAATTTACTAAATAGAACATTTTAAGATTGGACTTACCTCCCTACAAAAAAGATTCATATGAGCTCTTGAGACAAGGCAAGCTTAACACTAGCTAGGGCTAGTGAGGAGGAGAATTGGAAAATGGGGAAAACAAACAAAACTGATTTTACCAGAACGATTCGACCCACTAGATTAAGACATTGCGCTCCCCACTGGATAAATTTAGCCTTTATTTTTGTTAGTAAATGATACCAAGAGTAGGAGGATAGAGAGTTGAGGAAAAGGGGGGTGCCCAAATATTTAAAGTATTGTTAGTTTTCCTCAAATGAGAATCAGAGGATTTTGGAAATTCTAGTAGTTAGTTTGGTGCTAATGCTCCATGCATACAGTTGACATTTGGCACAATTGATAAGACCCCCTGAGGCTCTGGTGAATAGGTACATTAATTCTTTGAAACGAGAGGAAATGATAGTGGAAGAACCCCCAATCAGAAGAGTATTATCTACAAATTGGGAGTGGTTTATTCTTTTGGCCCCTTGAATGATTCTGATGCTCGAGATGTTCCTGACTCTTCTAATTCGAGCCTCCTGTTCAAATATTTAGCCACCAGAATATACATGATCATAGATAGGGAGAACCCCTGAGGTAGACCTCTATAATATTTGAAGAAAGATGTGGGTCAACCATTTACTAAGGAAGTGATCCATGGGCTACTGATATAGGTAGTGATCCAATTGATGAAGCCCTCCTTGAAACCAAATTTGTGAAGAACTCAAAGATGAAGTTGTGCCTAACCCCGTCAATATTAATGATCATCCCCTTTTCTCCATAGGATCTACTAGAATGAATATCTTCTTGGACGAGGAGGATATTATCCATGATTTTCCTTTTCTCCACAAAACCCCCCTGGGTAGGAGAGATAAGCTTGGAAAGGAGCAGTTTTATTTTTCTACAATACAAGGAGAACACCTTGTAGTGGAGGCTTTTACGAAACCTCCTTGGAAACCTTGTCCCTTCTCTATTTATAGAGGAGGTTGTTAGCATGAGAAATCAGAAGTTTTTGCGGAGGTTTTTTTAGCGATGCGCCTATAAGGTCCATACGCCTTAAGACAAAGTGTATTTTTAGGAATGGATAGTGTTGAGTTATTTTTAATTATAATTTTAGAAGCTCATCATTCCTTTAGGTTATGTGTGCTTTTGTGCCTTTTTGTTGAATTTTGTTATGATTGTGCACAATTTTTTTGCAAAATTGTTCTTGATTCATTGTATACACATGTATTTGGGGGTCGACCTGTGAACCTATATAGTGCACTATTGGGAAATTGAGTATAAATAAATAGACTATGATTGGAAAATAAAAACAAAAACATGAGATCGTTTGTAGCATATGTATTATAACAAGCCATTGTAATAAAATATTTATCGATTTCATCACAACTAGTTATATTGATTGCGTCGAGAGGCGCTCTACAGTCTAGTATGGAAGAGATGTTCATGTAACATAACACATTAAAACAATAATAATAAAATAATAAAAGTAAGTGCAGATAGAGGTGGTGGTTTCATCTTGACACATCATAGAGATTAATTTGTCGATATGTCACCAAGTGAAAACATTCAAGAAGTGATTTAGGACAAGTTTTGGAGGATGATGTTTTTTTAGAAAAAATGTATCCCTAATTACACACCTTTTACAAACAAGGTTGTGTGGCAGTGTAGTCCCTGCCAACGAGGTTACAAAGCAAATTGTGGAAAATGGGGTCGAATTGTAAATGATGGAAGTGTTCAGTGCAAAATGTATATCACGAAAATGTTGTGTGCAACATGTATATCACGGAACATGGGGCATAAGTAAATGACTCTTGGCATGTAGAGCACCATTTATTTTTTGAAAGTACATAACAAACTACAAATTTGTTCAGTGGAAGAAAAAATTTGGAAATTTAAATGTATGTGTGCAACATGTATACGCTTGGCATGCAAAGCACCATTTATTTTTTGAAAGTATATAACAAACTAAAAATTTGTTCAGTGGAAGAAAAAATTTGGAAATTTAAATGCATTTGTCATATAGACTGGTCAAAGATAAAAATGTATGAAGACATAAATTTAAAAGGAAATAAGAAAACAATTTTATTTGAAATATGTAAAAAAATAAAAGTTTGTTACATGCTACTGGAAATTTTGAAATGTATATCACGGAAATGTAGTGTGAAACATGTATACGCTCGGCATGCAGAGAACCATTTATTTTTTACATAAATTTAAAAGGAGATAAGAAAACAATTTTATTTGAAATATGTAAAAAAAAAAAAGTTTGTTACATACTACTGGAAATTTTGAAATATATAAAAAAATAAAAGTTTGTTACATATAAAAATTTCAATGCATTTGTCATATACACTGGTGAAAGATAAAAATGTATGAAGACATAAATTTAAAAGGAGATAAAAAAAACAGTTTTATTTGAAATATGTCAAAAAATAAAATTTGGCTACATACTACTGGAAATTTTGAATATATAAAAAAATAAAAGTCTGCTACATATAAATGAAAATTTCAATTTGTTTGTCATATAGACTGGTATTGGGGCTCCCGCGGACCATTAGAGAAATATGTACAAGAAACATGATTGTAGAAAGAAGATAGAGTGCAATACCTGCAAAAAAATAAATTGAAAGGTATAAGTGTTTGCCTACACATCTCTATTTAAAAAAGTGGAATAATTGGGTTGATAAACAAAGTAGGATGCGATCAGTAGACTTACAGTGAGGGTACATATGAGCCCTTTGTCTATTTTCTTGCAGCTGTCATTTCATTGATGTCGCCGACGACTGCCATTTCAATGATGTCATCGATGGTTGTTGGAATCCTGGAAACTACCTGTTGCCTTTCATTGGCGACCTGCTTCAATTCCCTTTCAAGCCATTCTTCAATGTAGCTTCTCAATGGGGCGACGTTGATCTCATTCCATATTTTTATGTTGAAAATGTCGTTTTCTAATTCCCGGAAGTCGATAGAAACATTACACAGAGGCTGATGAATTTCCTCATTCTGTACTGAATATTTGACTAGTCAGTCGTCGACGTGAGCTTCATCATAGTGAAGGATGCTGTAAAACTTTTCCAGAGACAAGGCCTTAAACATAGAAACCTATTTATCGAACTCTTGCCTAGTTAAGGGCAAGGAGTTTTTGATTAAGTTGGGCTCTTGGAAGTCATTGGTTTTTCCGACTAAGTTTATTCTTTACAGCCTTGTGAATAATTTATCTTTCTTCGATATGGCTTGTTCACATGACTGAACAATGAGATGCATGTTCTTCACTTTTTCTTTCCAACATGCATTCAATTGATCGATCCGGTTTTTGGATGGAAGATCTTGTTCTCTTCTTTTTGTTTCTATCATATGGTTCACAATGGTGCCAAAAGGAAGGACCTTTTTTAAGTAGAAATTGTCTTCATCTTTTAACTCCGCCTGCAAATGTTGGAGCAAACTATGTGCCATGTTTCCAAGGGAATTGATGGTTTGTGATGTTTTCCATGCCTCGGTAACTAGTTCCATTATTTTCTTGATATTATTCTCCACATATCCTGTACAGGATGCGATGAAGGTGGAGGATGATTTTACGTTAGCTACAGGGGTGGAAGGCATGGCTATTTCCAAAGGATTGACAGGCAATGGCATAGGAATCAAAGCCTCTTCCAATTCCTTGACCCGATCCTTTAGTCTGGCATTCTCGGCCTCGATGCCTCCAATGGAATCATGAAGTGCATCTCTACTTGCGTTGTGAAGTTGACAGATTTGGGACAGTCGCATGTTGGCAGGGTCAACCTGTGAACGACATTTTCCTTTCTTATTTTTTACATCTTTTTTCTCAATTATCAATTTTTTGGACTGGCTATCAAAAACAATGCTCTGGAACACGAAGGATTCATCTTCGTCAAAATTTTCTGTAACAGATATGTCCATTGGATGGCTATGGTGGATGGCGTCTTCGGGCTGATCAAGGTAGCGGAGCATGCTATCCAGATCAGTGTCAAGTTCCATGTTCTCACTCTGAATTTTTGGCTCTTCCGCCTATCCCACATTTTTTTTCTCTTCTTGTCTACTGGAAGCTTGTGAGAACTATCAATTTTAGAGTGAGGAGGGTCGTTATCTCCTCCTCCATTTGAAGAAATCTGAGTTTCTCTGTTGTTGTGGTGGGCTGTTGGAGCGATGTTCCGAGATGTCGTACTTTTTGGAGTGCTATTTTTTATTGAACACTCTTGTCACTGGGGCCTTTCCCCTGTTGCGTGTACAATTTAGTGCATCTTTTCACTATGTCTAGGTCGCCATCATAAAAGACATGAGCGTTGTCACCACTGTCTCTGTTTTCAGGCAGGTGTTTTTTGATAAAACAATCACCGAGGCCAAGTGTTTGTAAATGTTGTCGAAAAATATTATAGGGGTCGAACCCTCTTATGCTTTCAACATATCTAAGGTTGGAGATGCTAGAATGCGCTGCGAATTCCTCAATTTTGTTGACGTTTTTCAACACGAACTCCCCTACTTTCCAAGGCAAAGGAATGAAATTTTGTTTTCTCTTCTTTTGCAACAAATGCAACCAGTAGTTGTATTGTCATTCTACTTCTGCAACAAACATTATGTCCTTAATGTGACATGGATGGACAACAGGTTTTTCCGTGGAGCCAAAAATTCTTATGATAGTGTAATTATCCAAATGTTCAAGTGTCCCCTACCTGTCCAAAAAAATGGTTTCCTGTTCAGATATGCAGGGAGCATCTTCTCCTGACAACAAAACTTTGAAAACAGACATGAATCCATTAAAAATCTCATAAAAACAGTGGGAAGCCTTGTGCTTCCACAAGTCCTAGTACCAGAACGTTACTGGGTCGAATTCCCAGTTGACATTCTTGGACAAAGACAATTGTGGAAACCGACAAGAATGCGCTATCGCAAAAACTAAGTAGGACGATATATAAAATTTATTTTCCCTTTTGAAGCTTGACAATTGGGAACAGATTTCATGGGAAATTAACTTGCCCCAATCAAAAATAGCTTGTTCATTGACTGTGAAATACAAAATATAAAGAACCATCTGGGAAACAGTTGTTGTGGACTCCTGTCCCATTATTCTTGTAAACAACCAGGCAATTTCGCGAAATGGATTTCTAAATGAACTAACATGTAATCTTGTAATATCTTCAGGAACTAGAAGCGGGTTTTCCAATAAATGGGGCAAGAGGTCCAACCTGTTATTATGCTTTGCTAGGAATTGTTTGCAATCTTCTCCTCTGAACGTCAATGTTGTCTCCGGCAATCTTAACATCTGGCGGAATACCTCAGGTGACAAAGAAACAAAAGAGCAGTCCTGCAGTGGAATAATTCTTTTGTCTGAAATAAATTTATCGGTGCACCAAGAGACCAGGTCCTTACAGTCAAAAACCTCAGGGACACAGCCTACATGAGCAATCCCAGAGGTCCAAATTACTTGGTTCTCTGCGGCATAGGTTGAGTAATAAGAATATGCCCTGGACCACTAGAAGTTATGGTCCTCGTGCCCAAAGATGTTCACTATATCTCCACAGAACTGTTGTTGAGTGGATGCCATAGGTTTATGAGAATATTGGTTTTCTCCAGATGATGGTTGAAATGAACATTTAGAACCGATAATGTAAATCTCCGCTAAATCTTGGTTAAATGCTTATGAATTGGAAAGCTCCTCGAGCCTTTCGATGATTAATGACAATCTGTATGGGTGGTGCATGATGAATTGTTAGCAGTAAAGCTTACTTATTGCATATTTAGAAATGCAAAGGTGGCGGGTACGATGAAGAGAAATTAAGGATTGGAGGTTTGATGAACGTGCCAAGGCGATGACATGCGAACGAAATTTCATGATTTTGAAATCAACACTCGGAAGGGATAATATAACCCCCCACAAATCTTGGTTTAATGCACATTAATAGGAGATCTCCTCGAGCCTTTCACCCATCAATGACAATCTATACGGTTCCTGCATGATGAGCTGTTAGAATTAAATGTCAGTGATTGCATATTTAGAAACAAGATATGTATATATATATAACAATTTTTTTTCTTTTATTATAGACAAGTGTGAAGGTCACGGAGATGGGGGAGAGCAAGGAAAGAATGGAAAGGTCTGAAAAGCGGTCGGACGGGATTCAAAAAAGGGTTACGGGGATACTCAGGAGAAGCGAGTATTCCATGGTCAAATTTTATGTATCAGAATTTTTGACTGCAAAACGTGTAAAATGGAAGAGATCATGATGGGGTAGTTCAGCGGTCAGTTTGTATATTTGCAGAATTCTGAGAAATTGGCTAAGTATGGAACAGGAAAACGGTCGAGCGGACTCATTCTCGGAAGCGAGGATTGAATTTTTCGTGAACGGACCAACCCGACGACGCGCAAATGAAATTCCATGATGTTTGAAATTAGTGCTTGCTAATTGCATGCCTAGAGATAAGATCTTATATATAATTGGTAATTGCTAATTGAAATGGGGCGCGGGCATAGGAAACAACGACTAGGAACTGAATATTTCTTGAACCTGCCAAACCGACAATCCGCCAAAGAAATTCGAATAAATGGTAAGCATGGAAAGCGAACAGACAGGCTTCAAAATGAGGTGACAATAGTTCCACAAAAGGCATCAGGACCCGATGGTTAAATTATATTTCTCGGAAATTTTCAGTGCAAAATGTATACCACGGAAGAGGGCATGATAGGTAGACCGTAATAGGGAAGAGGGTATGATCTGATTTCGGTTGTAAATTTGTATACCATGGAAGTGAGGGTATTGTTCGCAGGTCATGGAACAATAGAAGTCCAATCTAGAGCCTGCCTACCAGGAATTCATGATCGGAGAAGTGTCTGGGTATGGAATTTCACATCTGTAACAAATTTGTATATCACAGAAGTGACGGTACTGTTCGCAGGTCATGGAATAGTAGAAGTCCAATCTAGAGCCCACCTACCGGGAATTCACGATCAAAGAAGTTTTTGGGTATGGAATGGGGAAGCGGTCGGTCGGTGTCGCGATATAAGAGCACGAGTGCAAGCATGAACCCGCAAGTCCATTCACGCATGCAGCCATACATTTTTGAAAAAATGAATAAGTGATGAGAAAGATAAAGTTGGGGGAAAAGAGAAACAGATATTTGGCCAAGTATAGAAGATGGAAAAGAAGGGCCAATATATTCACATTTGTAATAGATATCTCATTTTCCTGCGAAGATATATACTTGGAAATAAGTGCGAAGTTGGCGGGAACAGAAAATAGCGACTAGGAATACGATCCACGAGTTTACTTGGTTTTTAGTTGTATGCTTCGTCTTTCAATTTGTATATCGTGGAACTCCGAGTCATCTTTTTAGCCAGCCAGCCCGCAAGTCCAGTTGTCAATTTGTATAGTGCGGAACTGTGGGTGTTGTTTGTAGGACACAAAACTATAGAGGAAATGCTTTGCCCTTTAATATAACTTATGTGGCACAAATGTGGTATGGCTCGTTTTAGAAATTTTCGATCCGTAAACAATGGAAATCTTGAGCCCACCATCCCTGGATCCTGTGTGTCAATTTGTATATCATGGAGCTTCGAATGTTGTTTAGAGGTCATGGAAAAATAGAAGCTCAATGTTGAGCCAGCCAGCGCGCAATTCTGCCTGTCAATTTGTATATTGTGGAACTATGGGTGCTACTTGTAGGAAATGGAACAATAGAGGGCCAATTTAAAGAAAGGGGAAGCGCTCGATGGAAATGCTTGAATCTGCCAAGCCGCGCAGCAAGGCATTTTCGAAAAAAACTGATTAAGTAACCAGGAAGAGAAACTACAGGGGATAAAAGAGTGGGAAAATAGAAAGGCGGAGGGAAGTTTTCGTAAGCGCGAATTGGTTTCAAAGAAGCACCATTTTTGCAAAACCATTGTTTTCTACTAATTGTCAGCAAATGCTTTGTTGAAGATTAGATTTTATTGCAACTTGTGAGTGTAAATATGTTCTCGATACATTCTTCCGTGACTATAACATATTAACTTAAGTATTAAACTTCATTTTCTACTAATTGCCAGCAAATGCTTTGTTAAAGATTAGATTTTATTGGAACGTGTGGGTGTAAGTGTGTTCTTGATACATTCTTCCATGACTATAACATATTAACTTAAGTTAGCATTAAAAATTAATAACTGCATGTCTAGAAACAAGAATGACGATTTTGTTGCAAGATTGTACGTTGGTATTTCTATGTTCTATCTGCATTATGAATAGAATTAAACGTTGGTTTGAAACTATGTGTAATCCATTTTTTGTTTGCATAAAAGGCTGGTGGATTGACATAGTACATTGTCAAATAATTGTTAAATGTTTCATATTAGAAAAATAACCTAACTAAACAGAATATCGAAGAACTACGAGACCATCGAACCATGCCAATGAGAACAGGCATTTAATCCAGAAAAGAAGCAACAACGAAGGCTCCAAGGCAAATTTTATTAATAGAAAATCCATTTAAAAAAAAAAAAAACATCGAGTATTGTACATCTATCCTTAGAAATTGGACCCAGTTCTTCAGGCCAAAACATTGAATGTATCTGCCACAAACATAGGCACGGGATCCACAGTATGCAGGATCCTTGCAGTTTTCTCCTCGATGAATCATCCTGTGGTAAAATTGATAGTTTTCAAAAGCTTCCTGTGAGAAAGAACATGAAAAAACGTTGCAGGGAAAATGGAATAGCCCTTTACTGAAACTTAGGACACAACTAGAAACCACCTCTGCATAGTCAAAAAAACTTCAGGGACACAGGTTGCACGTGCAATTCCAGAGGCCCAAATTAGTCCATTCTGGGTGGAAGGAGATGACTAGTATAAATATGCCTTGCAGTAGTGAGAGTTCTGGACCTGATTCCCGAAGATGTTAATTGTATATCCAGAGAATAGGACAATAGTCCTGCAAGTGAATAATTTTTTGGCTTGAAATATATCTCTGGGAGCATAAACATATCATTTCTTTACAGTGAAACTCTTCCACCCAGAAAGGAATAATTTGGACCTTTGGAATTCCTACTTTCGTGCTGCAAAGTGACTATTGTGTTCAACGTCGGTTTATTTTCTGAAACTCCTTTTGGTGTTGTCAGGACCGCTCGTTATGCTTGATTTCAATTTTGGCATAGGAGTGGGAACAATCTCTGCATTTCCATCATCCATTGTCATATCATCGCCCATCAGATCATCTTCTTCTGGCTCGAAATCCATGACATCAACCTCTGTGCCAGCCATCAATGCAACTGGGCAGGTTCTCTAAGAAAGCAAGGTTTCCTTGGAATTCTTTGGCTTGAAATATATCTCTCGGTGTACCAAGGGACCATCTCCTTTTTTTTCTCCTGGGCAGAGGGATATGAGTAGTAAGAATATGCCCTGGAATAGTGGAACCTCTGGCCATTATGCCCAAATGTGTTTACTGTATTTGAACAAAACTGCTGCCACAAGTTAACGAGAATTTTCGTTTGCTTGAGACGATGTTTGAAATGAAAATTGGGGAGGGATAATATAACCCTTCGCAAATTATGGTTTAATGCGTATCAATGGAATATCTCCTCAAGCCTTTCGTTGATCAATGACAATCTCCAGGGTTCATGCGGAATGATTTGTTACCATTAAAGCTCACTAATTTCATATTTAGAAAAAAGTGTGAAGGTCGCGGTGACGGCGAAGAGAGATTAAGAATTAGAAATTTCTTAAAGGAGCCAACCGCCGGTGCACAAAAACAGATTGCATCATGTTTGAAATGAATAGTTGTAAAGGATAACATACTTCTGCGCAAATATTGGTTTAATTCGTAGTAATGACAAATCTTCTCCGGCCTTCTGAACATTAATGACAATATTAACGGTTCCTGCAGGATGAACTACTAGCATTAAAGCTTAATTATTGCATATCTGGAAACAAGTACGAAGGTAGCGGTGATGGTGAATTGTGACGAAGCATTGTACATTTCGTGCACCCACCAACACGCGAAACCGATTCCAAGAAATGCCCAAGTATGGAAAGCAGTCGGGCGGGTTACAAAAGAAAAAGGGCAGAAGATATACCCAGGAGACATGAAGGGCCAATGGTCATATTTCATCTCAGTGAGAGATATCGGTCGTCAATTTGTATGTCGTGGAATTTCGGCTGTTGTTTGTGAGTAGGGGAACAACAAAAGCGCAATGGCGAGACGGAAATTTGGATATTGCTGAACTTTTGGTTCTGTATATAAAAGCATGAGACACTGGGAAAAAGGACCAAGTAAACAAAAAGAGAAAGCATACAAGATGAAGGGGGATTTGTTTGCTAATTTGTAAATCACGGAAGTCCGGGTGCTAGTTGTAGGTGCTGGAACAATGGAAACGCAATGTTAAACCCACCTATGTAGGAACCGACGATTCAAAAAGTTTGTTCAATATGAAACGGGGAAGCGGTCAGTCGAGTTGGTGATATAAAAGTAACAATGGAATTCTGAAGACGTGAATCTGCCAAATCCCGCACCTAGGCATTTTCCGAAAAACGAATAAGTAAAGAAAGGGAAAGAAGAGAGAAAAGAGAAACTAGAAATTTTTCGGAAAACGAATATGTACTATAAAGTATGAACATGAGATGTTATAGAGCATGTACAGATCCCGCATTCCATACTTAGCCACTTTTTCGATCGCGGGTTCTCATGTTGGCAGGCTCAAAATTGGGCCTCTATTGTTCCGTGGCCTACAAATAGCATCCAGAATTCCACGATATACAAATTGGCAAGCAGACCTGCAGTCTAACTCAGTCAACATTTCACTCCTTTTGTTTCATGTCATACAAACAACACTCGAAGTTCCGCGATATACAAATTGATAGACGGACTCTAGGGTTGGCAGCGTCAAGAGTGCGATTGTTTACAGATGGTAATCCCTATTAACTATTTAACATTATCTAAAAACATTATTTGCAATACTAAATTATTAATATTAAATATTGATATTGTACAATTTAATTAGACAAGAAGGTTTGTACAATATGAAACAGGGAAGCGGTCGGTCAGGCCGGTGATATAAAAGTAAGTGAAATCTGAATACATGAATCCGCCAACTTCCTTACCAAGAAATTTTTCGGAAAAATGAATAATACATAATATGTACTTTTATAAAGTACGGACATGAGATTTTATAGAGCATGTACTGATATCACATTCCATACTTAGGCCAATCTTTGGATCATGGGTTCTCAGGCTGGCGGGCTCAAAATTGGGCCTCTATTGTTCCATGTGCTACAAATAGCACCCAAGAGTTCCGCGATATACAAATTGACAGACGGACTTGTGGGTTGGCTCGCTCAACATTGCATTTCTATTGTTCTGTGTCCTTCAAACAACACTCGGAGTTCCGCCATATACAAATTGAGAGATGGACTCGAGGGCTGGCGGGCTCGAGCTTGCGATTGTTTATGGATGGTGATCCCTATCAACTATCTAACACTACCTAAAAACATTATTTTCAATACTAAATTATTAATATTAAATATTGATATTGTACAATTTAATTACATAAAATTATTAAAGGATGTTAAATATCTTATTTCAAAGAAAAACCAACGTATTCGGAAACTTGCATTCCAAAAATTTTGTATAATATGAAACGGGGAAGAGTTCGATCGGGCTGGTGATATAAAAAATGGGTGGAAATCTAAACACATGTATCGCTCAAGTTTTGCACCTAGAAATTTTGCCAACAAACGAGTTATACATACTAAATATGTACTTTTATAAAGTATAGGCATGAGATTTTATAGAGCATGTATGGAGCCTTCATTCCATACTTAGACACTTTTTGGATCGTTGGTTCTTGGGCTGGTGGGATCAAAATTAGGCCTCTGTTGTTTTGTGCCCTACAAATAGCACCCAGAGTTCCACAATATACAAATTGACAAGCGGACTTGTGGACTATTTGAATTTTAAGGGTCTTGTGTTGATGTAATAGCACAATTGGACTTGGGCCAGTTTATATTTGTTTATTACAATATCAAATAGAGAAGCGGTCGGTCGGGCTGGTGATATAAAAGTAATTGAAATATGAAGTCGTGAATCCGCCAACTTCCGCAACTAGAAGTTTTTCAAAAAACGAGTAATACATACTAAGTATGTACTCTTATAAGGTATGGACATGAGGTTTTTATAGAGCATGTATGGACCCCACATTCCATACTTGGCCACTTTTTGGATCACGGGTTCTCTGTCTGGCGGGCTCAAAACTAGGCCACTATTGCTCTGTATCCTACAAATAGCACCCAGAGTCCTGCGATATACAAATTGATAGGCGAACTTGCCCACTGGCTCGCTCAACATTGCACTTTTATTGTTCCGTGTCTTCCAAACATCATTCGGAGGAAACGAGTAATACATACTAAATATGTACTTTTATAAACTATGGACATGAGATTTTATAGAGCATGTACAGATCCCTCATTCCATACTTAGCCACTATTTCGATCGTGGGTTCTCGGGCTGGTGGGATTAAAATTGGACCTATGTTGTTTTGTGCCCTACAAATAGCACCCAGAGTTCCGCGATATACAAATTGACAAGCGGACTTATGGGCTATTTGATTTTTAAGGGCCTTGTGTTGATGTGATAGAATAATTGGACTTGGGCCAGTTTATATTCGTTTATTACAATGTCAAATGGGGAAGCGGTCGGTCGGGCTGGTGATATAAAAGTAAGTGAAATATTTTGATCGCGGTTTCTTGAGCTATCGGGCTTAAAATTGGACCTCTGTTGTTTTGTTCCCTACAAATAGCACCCAGAGTTCTACGATATACAAATTGACAAGCGGACTTGCGGGCTATTTGATTTTTAAGGGCCTCATGTTGATGTGATAGCACAATTGGACTTGGGACAGTTTATATTCATTTATTACAATATCAGACAGGGAAGCGATCGGTCGGGCTGGTGATATAAAAGTAAGTGAAATCTGAAGTCGTGAATCTGCCAACTTCCGCACCTAGAAGTTTTCTGGAAAATGAGTAATACATAGTAAGTATGTACTCTTATAAAGTATGGACATGAGATTTTTATAGAGCATGTACAGATCGCGCATTCCATACTTGGCCACTTTTTGGATCACGGGTTCTCAGGCTGGCAGACTCAAAATTGGGCCTCTATTGTTATGTGCCCTACAAATAGCACCCAGAATTCTATGATATACAAATTGACAAGTGGACCTGCGGCTTGGTTGGCTCAAAATTGTAGTTCTATTGTTCTATGTCCTCCAAGCAGCACTCAGAGTTCTGCGATATACAAATTGACAAATAGAGTCCAGGGCTAGCGGGATCGATATTTCCATTGTTTACAGATGTTAATCCCTATCAACTATCTAACATGATCTAAAAAAATTATTTTCAATACTAAATTATTAATATTAAATATTAATATTGCACAATTTAATTAGACAAGAAAGTTTGTACAATTTGAAACAGGAAAGCGATCGTTTGGGCTAGTGATATAAAAGTAAGTGGAAATCTGAACACGTGCATCCGCCAACTTCCAAACCTAGAAATTTTGTGAAATGAGCAATACATACTAAACATGTACATGTATAAAGTATGGACATGATATTTTATAGAGCATGTACGGATCCCTCATTCCATACTTAGCCACTTTTTGGATCGTGGGTTCTCGAGTTGGCGGGCTCAAAATTGAGCCTCTATTGTTTTGTGTCCTACAAATATCACCCAGAGTTCCGCGATATACAAATTGACAGGCGGACTTGTGGGCTCTCTAGCTCAACATTGCACTTCTATTGTCTCGTGTCCTCCAAACAACACTCGAAGTTCCGCAACATACCAATTGACAGAAGGACTCTAGGACTGGCGTGCTCAAGATTGTGATTGTTTACAGATGGTCATCCTATCTAACATTATTTAAAAACATTATTTTCAAATACTAAATTATTAATATTAAATATTGATATTGTACACTTTAATTACATAAAATTATCAAAGGATGTTAAATCGCTTATTTTAAAAACAATTAAGGAAACAAAAGAAAGTTTTTTAAAATTCTATCACCGCAAGCATAACAATAACCAATTTGAATTTTAAGAGCCTCTTGTTGATATGATAGCACAATTTCACTTCGCGCAGTATATATTCGTTGATTTGAAATTATTCCAGGAGATTAATTTTACCAAGTTCATCGATTAAGGAAAAATGCTAAAAAAAGCCACATACTACATTTGTGTCACAGTGCCATAGAAATTATCAGGCGGATTTGCGGGCTAGCTGGCTAAAAAATTCAATTCTATTGTTTTGTGTCCTCCAAACAACAGTCGGAGTTCTGCGTTATACAAATTGGCAGACGAATCATACAACCAAGAACCAACTAAACTCCAAACAAGCCGCAAGCAAGTTCCCAGAATCTTCCATAGAGCAGGTCGCATCGACCTTTGCATCAAACAATTTGATATACAAAGAAAAGACGTAACCGCATTCGTTTGTTGTTACATCTGGTACATGTTCCCAGTAGAAAATAACTGGGGCCATGGGATATATGGGGTTTGTTTCCATGCTTCCCATTTTTGGACCGAACAATCTTATGCGCATGCAATCCCAAGTAGTCGAGTCCGACGAACATTCATATAGATGTTGAAGAAATATTACAAAAACACATGAGGTATTTTCGTTTCCTACCAAAGTTTGATATTTTTTTTTCCTTCTTCAGCCGATATGCAAAATTGAATTATCCTCATTTAAGGTGAATTTGTTGTGTATCCGAAGGTCCCGCAGCATGTAGACACTGCTTGCCTTTTTCTGTAGATACGTTTCATACGACAATTCTGCCAACTTAGGAAGCATAATTTGTAACAGAGGCTTCCTAACTGTACAATGCATAGTTGTATTTCCCACAGTTCAAATGGCATCATTGAGGCAATGTCCATATATATATGGAAATTTTTCACTGCATTACAGACAATCAATTGTATCATCACCTATCAAAGTGGAGGCAGAAGCAGGAGAGTTGCATTTTGCACATACAAGTTCAAAGGGGGTCAAGTACGCATTGGCTACAACTAAAACACCTTCAACCTGGGAATTCGAGCATAGGAATTAATACATTGAACAATATAATACACAACTGCAACCCCCCCCCTTAAAAAAATAAAAATAAAATAAAACAGGCCACATAAATTTGTTGAAGGCTATTTGTATAAGCAAAGTGAGGATGATTTTGTGGATGTATATGCACAACATTTGTAGAGATAGCTACTAGTTTCTTCAGATCGTGTACTATATCTACTCGCAACTCTATTACAAATGTTGTCTAGGTTGTCCGAAAGATCCTTTCTCTAACATCCCTTTTCTTTGTTATATTTTTGAAGAGCATAAGTGGAATCTTCCCTTTATGCAATTGTTTCTCCATTGACGAAAAAAAATTTGAATAGGTATCAAAAAATTGTAGCTGCAACATGGAACAGTGCAATATTTGTGTAACTTACCTAAGATACATGTACATGTGAAAGTAAAGGACAAAACTGGATATGAAAAGCGGTACCATTGCCTTGTCATTGTCCAACTCTCCATCCTTTATATGGAGAATGTGCTGCGAGCCAAGTTTTCTCACCAGTGTGACAACTAGGCCAGTCATTTCGATTGGGTAAATGTTCGTGCTCTATGCAAGTTGGTTGATAGTTGCGTTCGAGACAAAACGATATTTTGAACAAACATCGGGAATTTTTTCCACAGCACTTGTTTCATTGAGAGAAATAATTCGATCACAATCACCACATTCATATACTGCTTTGGGCAATATATTAAAATTTGTAATGGATATCCCATTACCCAGCAATATATTTTCTGCATGTTTCTTGACAAGTTATGTAGGAATAGTCATTGTCATTGTCATCATGGCCTCCTTTTCTATCATGTCAGCGTGCATAATGGATCTACTTTTGTTTTCCTTGTCCAAGTAGGTGTTATAGATGACCATTACGTCCCCGACAAACACTTGTCTAGTTCAGCGGTTGTTCAAGCCCTCTATTGATAGTACTTTGGGTGCTACAACTCTAGACCTGGTGATAATTTTTGAACAGGAAAACTAAAGTGAATGGTAGTGTGCATTTTTTTTTTTTGTATTCTTCTTTCACTGGCATAAATCTACAAGTACACGCATAGCTTCGATGAACTATGGAGCCGGAGTTTTGCAACCACACCTCTTGCTCTGCAGAACATACGGTACGTTTGGCGTCTCGCGTGTACTTGTTGACACTTCTTGTGAACTGCAAGCCATGTATTGCAGATGACATCATCATATTCACCATGCCATAGATGAATATATAACCGAGGATATTTGTTTGGTAAACATAGTAAGAGTAGAGCGTATGCATCTCTACCTTTGGCTTTATCGGTCTACTGATGTCTGGGATGACTGACTACTCATGCCCATGTCAGTAGTCCAACTTTTTCTGATGCAAGCATGTGCAAATGAACATCAGGACTAAACAAGAATATGCATTGTATACTTTCCATCAGAAGGACTAAATAACCATAAAATTGTATGCATTTGATTTTTTTTAACTGGAAAAATGTGTAACAGTAAATGGGGCGTGAGGGCGGGGCACCACGACCAATCTGTATATCGCGGACCCCCAGAAGCCAGGGGAGAAATATTGAACCTGCCAGCCTGGCACCCGCAATCGACAAAGTGGGTAACTATGGAATAAGGTAGAAGCGTGACCATATATGTGAAACCATTAGTCCGCCAACTAGCGCACCAAGGCATTTTTGGAAAGACCACTAAGCAGATCAATTAGAAAACAAAAGGGATAATAGAAAATGGAAAAAGTAGAAATAGGGAGGGCAGAAAGGCCAATTGTTGCCAAGCCATCTTTTTCAAGTCTAATATTATATGCCCACACCCACTTTGTATATTTAATTTACCATCATAGTTGGTATACCTTTTAGAAGATTGTACCACAGAACCCTCTACTGTTGCACATAACAATTCATCTTCCTGTCCGACCAACCTGTTTTTTCGAAGGTAGCAACATCGAATATGCAATGGACATGAAGACAAGTTAGTATGAAGACAGACATGTAAAAGAAAGAGAAACATGTCTATTTACCCGCCAAAGAGTCCATCGTCCTCTCCATCCAT
>ML803815.1:71469-94463 GCA_009831015.1 Picea engelmannii | reverse complement strand
AAAATTGTGTTGAGAAGATGCATTATTACACTTCCTATCACATTACTTAAGTCACAAAGTATATCCAATGCTTAAATTTTACATTCAGTTTTAATATTTTATTTATTTTGAAATTTTTTTAAGTGTAGTTGTGGAGAGGAAACTATCTACATTGATATCAAATAAAATTGTTAACCTATAATATTTGTGTTAGAAAACGACGAGTAATATATAGTTTGTTATGCATCATTCAATGTTGTATAAGGTGGTATATACATTGTCAGATCATCGTAGTATATATGTTAGAGTATATTCGATGATGTATATAGCACTCGTCGTAGTATTGAATGTTGCATAGCAAGTTGTATATTGGTTATCGTTAAAAAACTATTGATTCTCCTTGTAAAGTATCTATGAACCAACTCTTTTTTTTTTCAAGAAAACACAATTCCTAGAGAAAACCAAATAGTGTACTCATTTAATAGTTCAACATATTACTTGCAAGAATTAAACTTGGATGGGGGAAAACACCCCTCAGCAAAAAATCAGTTAACTTATATCTTTCTCTTTTTATAACTTTCTCATTTCTCCTTTTAAAGTGGACTATTATTTAATTTATATTAAAATAGAATTTCCTTATGAGGATAATTACTCATAATTACAAATGAATAAGAATGCATTAGATTATAATTTGTTGGCAAAATACTTATGGTTATAATTTTTGTTTATTATGTGAATGTAAATTAAATCATAGTAAAAATATTGAATGATTATGATTTTTTTTTTTTATGGATAAGAGTGAACATCAAATTTCAACATTGAATCATATCTGATTTGAGAAATATAAATGTATAATTATTGTTATTATAAAAAAAAATAAAGTGATTTGAGATGACTACTCCATTCATAGCTTCTTTTGATTGGATTGGCAAGGATGGCAAGTAGAATAAAGTGTAAAAGTAGAGTTGTGGACTTATGGTGTAACATTATCATGCCGACCCATATGTACTGCAAATAGAGATGAAATTTAATAAACAAATTGTTCCTAACCAATTTATCCGTCAAATACCATTAGAAATTTTGTGTAACCATCAAACTCCTTAGTTTTTTCCAATGGAAATTAACCCGCTGGGAACTCACCCCGATACTTCCCCACATAGTGGATGATATGGGAGTGGAAAGCAACAGCCCAAAAGACTCGTAGCCAAGCTTGAACTCGTGACATCTCCTCAAACTAGAAGAATGTGCGCACGTCTTGCCATGCAAACTATCCCTCATGACTATCAAACTCCTTAATTAAAATAGATAAAATGGACATTATAATATTCGAAACCATCAAATTTTACGGGCTTTCCAATTTTGAAATTCTAACCTGCCCGCAATAACAAAGATAATCCACTTCAAACACTATAGTTTCAGCTTAATGGACAGAGCCATATTTGTTTTCCCAAACAAAAAGGGGAAAATAAATCAAAATGTATGGTGGTCAAAGATAGGATATAGTTGGTCTAAATAATCATATAATGGCCATGCCCTACCATGGAATACGACAATAATATAGTACCATGAGGGTGACGTAGCCTTTTGTTTATGAAATGGCAAGCAACATGATTCACCTACTTGACTTGGACTAGCTAATGAGCCAATAGTCTCTTGTGGTGGGTTTTTTTTGTTTTTATTGGTTTGGATTTCTAGTGTTTAAATATTATAGTGGTGTGTTTAAATATTACATCGGTGATAATTGGTGATAATAAGTGAAAGATGTTTAAATATTACAGTGGTGTGTTTAAATATTACATTGGTGATAATAAGTGAAAGAAGTTCAGTTTTTTTTATAAAATTAAATTATATTTTGATATATCTCTTTTAAAGTAAAAATTAATATATTAGATATTTTAAAATCAAACTTTTTTCAAAATTTATAAAAAATTATATTTTTTAATAAAATTTATGTTAAATTTAAAATTATTTAAAAAAAATAAATTGATTAGCTTGTTACTTTTCTATGCATTTTTTCTTAATTATAATGATGGAATTCTTATGGTAAATTTGGTAATCAATATGATGGTATGATGTGATATTGAAAACAATATTTATAAATGAATTTTCAAAATTTTAAATATTTTTTAGTAATAATAAATATACAATTTAAGTTGATTTAATGGTTAAGAATATGTGTTTCTTATTAGAAGGTTAAGATTTAAATTTAGAGGGAGCACTCAAATCTCACAAACACCTTAAAATAAAAATATAATAACATGATAATATCCTAATAATTTGACTAGTAAAGTTTAAAGAGGTATACATACTCTACCACCCTTTGGATTAGGCCCATTCAGGCTGTATATAATCTATTTTTAAAGTCAGACCAAGAGAGACACCAAATTAGGGGTAGATCACACAAACAAGAGTGTCTGATATACCAATTTGATGTTTGGTTTGAACATAAATTTTAACAAAAAAACATATTATAAATTGACTTTTTTTGTTGATTCAAAATAATAAAAATGTTAAACATGTTATGAATTTCATTCATCCAATATTATAACTTTAACCAAAATTACTTAATTATGATATGTATAATAAAATCAAAAACTTAATAACATATTTTAAAAAATAAAATAAAAATTTGCTAAAATAGACCACCATTATAAAAAATAATAAACATAATTAAATGTAACAATCACAACTCAACTTATGAGAAAGTTAGCAATCAAAGTATATCACATCGTACGATTATCCACCATATATGTAACATTATCTTTTCCACATCTAAAAGCTTCGAAAACTATGATCCACAATATTACATTACATTACATAGAATAAATTATTTAACTTTATGCTTCCCATCATGTTACTTACGTCACGGAATCTACTTTGAATAAAAATATAAATGTATAATTAGTTTTTTTTTTATGTGGACAAAAAAGTGAAAAAATTAGTGGCATAAAGTTATTTTTAGATAGCGACGCCGTCTCTGATGGGCCGCCAAATAAAGCGTAACGGCGGAGTGGTGGGCGTGCAATGTGACATCATTATGCCGCGGCGGGGCCCATGTATCCCCGCAATAAAAGTGAGACGAAATCCGCCATATTTCCTTTTCCAAATAAAAACAGAAGATGTCTAAATATAGACGGTGGTCAAAGAAAGATGGGTGATGGCCCACATCACAATATACACATACTAGAAGTAGGTGGCGTGTCTTTTTCCCATCTCTTGGCCTCTAAAATGATTACCTATTTGACTAGGACTAGCAAAGGGGCCAAATTCAATGATCTCTTCTCCATAGATCATTTTGATGGGTTGATTTTTTAAATTTTTTTTTCATTATATATCAAAGTGATCGGATAAGTAGGTTTTATAATTTGGTATAACTTGTTTAGTTTGAGTGGATCAAGTCTTGAAATTTGGCCTCCTTATTTGTTAAATAAAAATTTATGGTTTTTCAATATTTTTAATTTTTTCAATTTTTAATTTAATTAAAAAATAAAATAAAATAAGTAATTTTATCTTAAAAATAAAATAAAATTACATAAATAGATGTTGGAAGTAATCTTATGTCATTCTAAATCCATTGTTGTCCAAAAAAGATTGGGTTGTGCGCAAGAGCCACGGGTAAATCAATCATATACAATAAACATAGAGTTTAAGAAGTCAATATTGAACCCAAACATCCAAAAGAGGCATTGTATTATCAACATAATTCCTCAAAATTTCTGACTTCACTGATGGATTAGATTTGTAATCAGTTGCAACACCTAGAACTGTGAATATATTTTGAAGCTTCGGACGATGACTTTTCACTTATCATCCATGTGCCCTTGTCCAACACCAAACCAACCTTTGAGAGCCTATCTGCCTCTTCATTCATGTCCCAGTACACATGGTTGAAAGTGATGTGAGTGAAAAGTGATGAAGATCTTTTGACACCCTGAAATAGTGGCCGAAGAGTGTAGTTCTGAAGAGTGTAGGCCGAAGAGTGTAGTTCTGAAGAGTGGTAGTCCCAACACCTCCCAGTGAAGGAAACCCTTGTGCTACACCATAAAAAAAAAACCCAAGGGATGTCTTTTGAGATAACGGTCTCTGTGGAAAGGATAGATAGATGAGAGTTCAGGTTTTGGGGATAAGCAGGAAGAATCACCAGACTGGAAAGAGCACAGTGCGAGGGAGAAGGGTCTCCACCTTCAAAAAGGGAGTGGTTCCAGGCTAGCCAAATGCCCCAAGCAACAATCAACGAAAGTGCTTTGCACAATTTGGTATGAAGGTTGTCCATCCAAGTTTTTAGAGCAACTTCAATATAGTCCCCAACCAATCTACATTGAGGCCCAATAACCCAATGAAACTCAGACCTTATAGATGCTAAGAAGGAATAGTTTAGAAAAAGATGTGAATTGAATTAATTGTCTTTCTTATAGAAGTTGCATCTACTCAAACCTATGAAGTTTCTTTTCTACAACTTGTCTTAGGTGGGGGATTTATTTAATAACAAGAGCTACATAAATAATTTTGCTTTTGCGAGACATTTAATTTCCACAACATCTCCCCCCACCATGTCATAGGAGGGGAATTTATTTAATAACAAGAGCTACATAAATAATTTTTCTTTTGCAGGACATTTTAATTTCCACAGCATCTCCCCCCACCATGGCAGGAGATCTACTTGGATTTCCTAGGCCAAAGTTGAGTATACTAACCAAGGAATATATTTACCTAAAGGGTTGAAAATCAATGATCATCACAATTCGTTGGGTGGACAAAAGCAATTTTAAGAGAGATGATGTAGTTGGTCCAAACCAGAGCATGATCCTCGTCCAACCCTACCTCTTGCCAATTTAGTGAAAGTAATTGTCTCGATTCTAAATCCCTTTGCCATATTTGATTTAGGAATAAAATTCCCTCTCTGTTTACAGACCATAAACGAGGATTCGAGAGGATATGGTTATTATTACAACCAATCAAAGGGTCTTTTCATATAAGGATTTTTTCCCCAGAGCCTACTTTCCAAATTAACCAGTTGCCAATGAGGGAGAAAGCGATGAGAATAGATTTCCATACAATTGACCAATTAAATTTGCATTTGTTTGATTGGATTATGAATCCAATCCACAATGGATTCTCGAGGGAAATATTTTTCCTGGAGAACTTGGGTTCATAGACCCGAGCCTTCAATTAACCCCCATGCATTATTTTGTTTCCAAAGCTTTGGGAAAAAGGTATATGTTTTTTAGGCCCCAACCTCCTGATTTCTTTGGAGTTGCTAGTCTTTTCCATGAAGCCAAAATAAGGGATTTTTTTTCTTCTAAGCCTGACCATAGAAATCGTCTTATTTTTCCTAGGATTTCTTTTTGGATCCAAGCTAAATTGGCCCAATAGACTGGAATGAATTTTAGTACAGACTAAACCAAGACTAGCCTTCCAACTCTTGAAACCCAATAGTTACACCAAGCATGCATCCTTTTCTCCACTTCGGCCAAAAGCCACAACCAATCATTTTTGTAGTAACCATTTGTTTTTAGGGTAAATTTGAGACAACCAACTCCAACATAATTGGTTTACGTATTTAAATTCTATGAGATGTATTGACTTTCCTAATTTGACACACCCAAGGTGCCAATGAAGGATTTATCCAAATTTATTTACATACCAGTTGCTCGACATAAGGTGGAGAGGAGATCTCTCAAATGTTCCATGAACCGATACTCCCATTCACAAAAGATGAGGATATAATCCACAAACAGAAGGTGAGAAAGAGAAAATATAGGACTTATCGTAATACCTTTGAAATGATCGATCAAGACAACATTGTGAATTAATTGGCTTAGACCCTCTGCAACTAGGAGAAAGAGGAGAGGGGATAGGGGGAAACCTTACCTAATACCTCTTTTTTCTTTGAAGAAGGAGGCGGTTGACACATTTATCAAGAGTGCAAAGGAAGTTGAGTTGATACAGTTGAGAATCCAGGTCACAATAGCATGTCCAAAGCCCAGATGAATGAGGAGCAACTTGATATAGAGCCAACTCACCCTATTGAAGGCTTTGGATAGATCCACTTTAAAAGTTACATCCTTTAATTTCCATGTATGGATGGAGTGTAAACCCTCATGAGCCAGTCCAATGGCTTCATGGATTTGACATCCTTTTAGGAAACCAAATTGTTCAAAGGTAATGTTGTGTGAGAGGTTGTCCTTCAATCTAGTGGCTATCAATTTTGAGATGATCGTATAGATGTTGTTATAGAGGGAAATATGCCTAAAATGGTAGAAGAAGATAAGATTGTCATATTTTGGAATCAACGCTATAAATGTAGCATTAACAACAATCAACACTTGTCCTGTGGTTTTGGAATATTTGACAATCCTCAAAAGATCATCCCTCATAAATATAACTTAATAAATTATTAATTTAAGTTTAAAAAAAAATAAAATTAGAAATTTTTATAAATAAGANAAAAAAAACATATTTTCAATATAAATACAAATAAAATTACACAAAATTTATTATCAAAAATTTAATATAAATTCTATATTATATATAACTAAATAAAAAATAACCAAATAAAATTGCATGAATTAATATATATATATATATGATGCACAATATTTAGTAAGAGTGAAACATAAAACTATAATAAAGTTCAATCATTACCAATAAAATTACACATAAATTACAACAATGTAAATTAAATGAAATGGTTTTCTATTTCTTGAATTTAAAATATTAATTAACTTTGTTGATAGTTTTATTTATTACAAATATACAAATAACATAAGGAAAAAAATCATACATACAAAGAAATACATTTATAAGGTTATTGGTAAGTATAATAAGAAAAATACACAAATAAGGGCAATAGCAGCAAAGCAGTTCTTGCCTTTAGGATTATATTTATGTTATCTTGTGATGATAACAATATATTGTCATAAATAAATGAATCAATAATTTTATTTTCAACTACTAATTTATGAAAAGTTGTCATTTTTTTTTATGGAAATTGGCACATGTGCAGACATAAGAGTTATGTCACTACTTTTTAATTAGATTAATGTCAATTTTTAAATGTGTGCTCTTACAATTATTTTTTTTAGAGTAATTTAAATATTATTTTATTAGAGTGAGTTCAATTTTTTTAAGTTGGAATTATATATAGTCTCTTAGATTAGGACCATGCTCATTTAGACTAAGTTTTTAGATTAAATTATCCTAGGATCATAGGATCATTTTCGTTGCATTGAATTTAGTGTGAAGATGTTCCTCTTCGAACATAATCAATGTGAAATGTGTGCACGAGAATACAATCTCACATAGATTATTTTATTTATGCTCCCGAAATAATGATAATGATATATGCGACGAAGAAGAGATATTGCTAAATTGATATGTAAGGGAGACAATAGAGCCTAAAATTGAGAAGGCTTGTAAACCAATATATGAGAATGTTGAATATATATTGGTAACTCTATGAGCTCTAAAACATCAATGAAACATCAATGAAGAGGTATGTAATGGCCTATAAACCTTGAATAGGATCATCAAAGTTTTTACTTTAAAGGAGTTTCTTCATTATCAAATAAGATTCAAATTTAAATAAAGAAAATAACCACTTTATTATACTCAATAAACTTTAGAAAAATAATTTTTATCATAATATAAAAAATATAAATTATAAATTAAATATACTTAACATAAATTACATTAAACTTTTTAAAAATATGTTTATAAAATTAATCATAATAACAAATTATACTACTCTTTAAAATTAAATCATTAAAAAATATATATTATCATATATTTTTTTATAAAATATACATTACACTTAAAATTATTAAAAAAAAAAAATGAATATGAAAATGCAATTGGATAGATGACTTCATCTAACTTTTATAACTACTTTAACAATGAAATGATTGGGATACAATTTCACATAGATTATTTTATTTATGCTACCTAAATAATGATAATGATATATGCGACGAAGAAGAGATAGTGCTAAATTGTTATGTAAGGAGACAATAGAGCCTAAGAAGAAGGCTTGTAAACTAATATATGGGAATGTTAAATATATACTGGCAACTCTATAAGCTCCAAAACATCAATGAAGGGGTATGTAATAGCCTATAAACCTTGAATAAGATCATCAAAGTTTTTACTTAAAAATAGCTTTCATTATCAAATGACATTAGAATTCAAATAAAGAAAATAACCACTTTATTATACCCAATTAACCTTAGAAAAATAACTTATATCATAATATAAATAATATAAATTATAAATTAAATATATTTAACATAAATTACATTCAACTTTTTAAAAATATGTTTATAAAATTACTCATATTAACCAATTATACTACTTTTAAAAATTAAATCATTAAAAAAATTATATTACCATATAAATAATAATTATAAATTATTTTTTTTATAAAATATACATTACACTTAAAATTATTAAAAAACAAAATGAATATGAAAACTCAATTGGATAGATGACTTCATCTAACTTTTATAACTACTTTAACAATGAAATGCTTGGGATACAATCTCACATAGATTATTTTATGTATGCTACCGAAATAATGATGATGATATATGTGACGAAGAAGAGATAGTACTAAATTGTTATGTAAGGGAGACAATAGAGCCTAAGATTGAGAAGACTTGTGAACCTGAAGAACACACCGCCCACACTAAGAGGGGGGGTGAATTAGTGTGTGGACTATTCTAACTTTTTCTTCTTTCAAGTTACCATTTAAAACATAATTGAACAGATTAATAACAATCAAATCATAATCATAATGGACACATAGACACCAGATGTTTGTATAAGCTTTTGTATAATTGATATGAACATAGTAATTTGAATATATGTGAATGAGGATTTTCTTTTAGCACCAACTAAAGTAAGGAGCACCAGCTCTCAGCCAAGACCCATCTTGGCGCAAGACCCAACTTGCTGCAAGACCCATCTTGCTAATAGAACCCAGTCTATCCAACTAGAGTTTATTCAACTCCAGTAGTAGTGATACATTATAGAATCAATTCTATCTTATGATCAGAGGTATATCATAAGACACTCATCATTGCATTTCATATTCTCTCTATAATTCACATTTTCCTTCCTCTGATATCTTCACATTTTCTTTCCTTTGATATCTTCTTGGAATCTGCTCCAACTTTTGATCTTCTGTTCTAAAATACAGAGACACTCTCTTCTCCCACTCTTTCATGTTTATATATTCTTCAAAACAACGTGAGTGTGAAACACTATGTCCCTTTGTTTGGACCAACACACCTTTTTAATTAACTTAACAATAATCTCTATTATTATTTTGACTGTGATGGATTTTCGTAAGTTGATCACTTATGGATCAATTTCATCAATTAAATTTGATCCTGAATCTGTTATTTTCACAGAGACCAGATTCCGTGGAGGTGCTTCCTTCAAACCATCACATATGACCGTGTGTTATAGAACCACGGGCTTTACCAACTATAACGAAATATTATAATTTCTTTTTAAAACTCTTATAGCATATGACCAACAATGGTGACCTCACGTTTAGGCGAGACAAGCGCTTGAGCGTTTATCATTTCAACGGTTACAATTCAATCTTCTGATGAGATGGATGACTGACAGAATTTCGACACTTTTCCCTTCGGGTCTTTATGACATCCAACCTTTCAAAAATCCTGAATACGATATCACCGAATAGATCGGACGGTTCACATTTATTTAGTGGAGTCAGATCAACGGTCATATTTAAACCTTACACTCATCCTTTCACTGCTAAATCCGACGGCCAGGACTTAATCAGGCATTGAGATGGATGTCCGCCATTTACTCCGGGTCTCCGGACTCCGAAGATATCAAATCTCAAACTCCTTCTCTCCTTTGTACGCCAATCTTTCGAAATTGACAATCCGCTGACGCATGTCCCTTTCTTGAACACTGGTCGAGATCATTTCGCGTCTCCAAGCTTCAGAATTATCAAGCCTCAACACTCACTGTAGTATGATCAATGGTTGAGAACACTCGTGAAGCGATCTTTCAGATCGAATGACTTATGTCCTCTTCGGGACTTCGGTGTTCGGGACTTTCAATTCTCAAACTCTCATTTTCTCCCGGAGCATTTCACCTGGAGTTCACGATCCAACGATGTGTGTCCTCTTTAATCCAACATCTATCCTCTGCTTCGGGACTCTGGCCTTCCGAAATCTCAAACCTCTCTCCTTCACATTTTCCCGGAGTATTTTCTCCCAGAGTTCACGATCCGTTGACACGTACCCTCCTGCACGATCAATGATCAAGAATGCTCCCGAAGTGATCTTTCAGATCGAACGTCTTGTGTCCACTTTGGGTCTCTGACATTCACGATTTCGGGACATTGGGCGAGTGTGGTGGTAAAAACTCTCGAAGCAAAACTCCCGGAGTGATGTAACTTCTTACGTCACTTGATGACGTGTCACGAGCTGAGTAGCTACCACGTGTCACTTGGATTTGTGATTTTCACGTACCTGAAATGCCGAATCAACTTGACACTTGTCAGTGTCTGATTCTGCCACGTGTCTTTGCTGACGTAGTCTTGCTAATGTGGATCCTCATGTGGCACATGCTCTTCTCCTAAATATAACGATTATCCTAACTCCTGGTGTACTCTTAGATCGACGGCTAAGAGCAACTTTGAGTCTTCGTCCTTCGGGACTTTGTAACTTTTGACATTTGAAAATCCCGAAGAAATTCTCTCGGAGTGACATAACTCGCTTATGTCACTTGTTGAAATGGAATAAGCCAATTTCCTCTTGACACTTGTCATCTTCTGATTATGCCATGTGTACTTGATGACGTGGTCTTCCATGCGTCCTTGCTGATGAGGTTCGTTGATGTGGATCTCCCACACGTCCTTGCTGACGAGGTTCACTGAAGTGGATCTCCCACACGTCCTTGCTGACGTGGTCTGCTGATCAACGGTCCTAATCCAACAATCCTCGTTTGTCCTCCAAATCCAACGATCCTTATTCACTTCGGATTTCTGGGCTCCGAGTATTTCAAATCTCAAACTGACGGAGCGTAATTTCCTCACATCTTTAGACCCGTAGTGAAGGATGTTTGTTCGATCAAGATCTAGGATCGACGCCTTGGTCCGTCTGAGATTCAACGGTCCATATTTCATCGGGACTTCGCATTTCATGATGTCGGAGGTTGAAGCACCTCCTTTATTCGATTCTTGATTTCTCGATATCCACTTACGTCGAATTGATGGTCCACGACTTTCCATGATCCAATGGTCCAAATTTCACTAGGGATTCACATTTCGCAATGTCGGAGGTTAGAGCACCTCCTTTCTTCGATTCCCAAATTCCCGATATCCGCTTACGTCGGATCGACGGTCCACGACCCTCCATGATCCAACGGTCCAGATCAAATCGTGAATTCACATTTCGTGACTTTGTCTTTTCTTATCCTATCCTTCCACTTTAGTAGATCCAACAGTTATGAAGACTCTCGAAGTAGATTAACGATCAAGGATGATTTCAGAACCACAACTTGTGAGTGATTTAACTCGTCACCCGAGCTCCGCAATTTGAAGTTGTGCATTGTTGGTGAGTCAACCACAATCGTTGATCTTTGAAGGTATAATATCAGACGGTCCCGACTAATTGCGGGATTGGAACAAGCATGATATTTAATTCTCCTTTTGATCTCCGCAATTCATCCCTGCCGTAGATTTGGCGATTGCGCATCCGACGGTCACAACTCAATCCGACTTAATCTGATTGCTTGTTGGATCAACCACAGTCGTCGACCTTTGAATCTGTGTGATATGACGATATGGACGGATTGCAGGTTTGTAACTAGCGAGTGGTTTAATTATGCTTTCGCTCCCCGCAATTCATTATTGTCGTTGATGGCTTGCAGATCCGACGGTCACGATCTTCCAATGGTCCTCAAGCCCATGGTCACTGGTCACTCATATGACCGATGCACATTATATTAGATTATCAACACGGTCAACCTCTTGATCGAATGGTTGTTGAGGCTTCTCACTCTGATCAGACAGCTATTGAGCTTATGCTTTTCTTTCTGAGTTTTGATCTCTGCATTTTTCTAACCCTCCTAAGATTTTATCATAGGAACATTGTTGATCCTATCATGATCAATAATAATCAAGAATTTCTTTTGCTACCTGATTCACTGTGCAATGCACACTTCCTTCTGAGCTTTGATCTTCATACTATTTGCTTCTCCTATTTGCTCCTCCTCCTGAGATTGCGCTATCGATCTCTGCACACCGTTTGACATCTTCTGCTAACTGGTATACTTGTTGACATCAATGATAATATCATCTATGGTAATTCATCATTAACAACAGATCATCACATCAACTGTTGACATCAATGACAATATAGCCAACAATCTCCCCCTTTGTCATTGAGGGCAACACACTAACTTCATATACAAAAATCCCCCCGTGATGATGCTTTCCTTTTATGAAGTTTCTCTCCCCCTTTGACCTCAATGGAAAAGGGTTTCTTCTCCTATGATCTGTCAGTATAATTACTTCTCTGACCACTGGTAAAGCTCTATATGTTATTGACCAGACTGAACTTCGGTAACTCTTCCTATAGACATGTTCTGCCTGTCATAGTTGAATGACTCCCCCTGTCAATATGCTTTTTATCTGCTTCTAACTACTCTCCACCTTTGTTTCTGAAAGGGTAGCTCTTCTTGACAGGGTTTCTTCCCCCGTTGATTTACTAACTTCTTATCTCAGTTGATTAGGATTTTTTTGTTTCAAATGAGTTGTCTTCTTGATACAAATTTTTGTAGTGATCGAGTCTTTTCAAGACTTAATCTAATTACTTGTTGGGTACTCAAGCACAAGGAAAGAATAAAAATGCTTCAATTTAAGGATCAACAAAATTGTGGAAAGCATCAATGTGACGTTTGATGAGACCGGTGGACGTAGGATAAAAGAAGAAGGCAATGATTCAATGGGACAGGTAATGAAGAAGAAGTAAAGGAAGAAGAAGCAACATAAGAGGAACATGAAGAAGAGAAACCATAAGAAGAGAAATAAAAACAAGATATTCAAGTACCTTCAAAGACACATAACAAACAAATACAAAAGAATCATCCATCAGATCAGATTATCGAAAATAAAGATGTAGGAGTTGAAACTAGAATAAGAATTCGTTCACCAGAACAATTGCACCTATCACTACTATATACAATTGAGCCAAGCAGTTTTGAAGAATATAGCAAGGATGAATTATGGATCAAAGCCATGTATGAAGAGTTATATCAAATAGAGAAGAATGAAACTTGGGAATTGGTTCCAAGGCCAAGGAACAAGAATGTGATCGGTATAAAGTGGGTCTTCAAAAACAAATTGAACGAAGATGGACATGTTACTAGGAACAAAGCAATATTGGTATGTAAATGATACGCTCAGGTTGAAGGTATAGACTTCGAAGAGACATTTCCCCCATTTTCTAGAATGGAAGCAATCAGATTGATCCTAGCTTATGCATGCTCCAAGAATATTAAAGTGTATCAGATGGACGTGAAATCAACCTTTCTAAACGAGGATGTAGAGGAAGAAGTCTACAATGAGAAACCAAAAGGATTTCAGTTGTCAGATAATGAATATTATGTTTGTAATTCGAAGAAGGCCTTGTATGGTCTTAAATAGGCCCCAAGAGCATGGTATTCCATACTGGAAAGATACTTACAACAACAAGGGTTTAGGAAAGGGAATGTAGACAACAACCTCTACATCAAGGTAAATCAAGATAATATTTTTTTAATTGAGGTTTATGTTGATGATATTATATTTGGTAGTGATGATGACGGGATGAGAACAAAGTTTGCAAAGGATATGCAGGATGATTTGGAAATTTCATTACTTGGAGAATTATCTTTCTTTTTGGGTTTTCATATATGTCAAAGAAACCAAGGCATTTTTATCTCTCAAACCAAGTATATAAGAGAAATGCTAAAGAGGTTCGTAATGTAAGATTGCAAAACAATCAATACTCCTATGCAAACCAGTTGCAAGTTAAGTAAATATGATGATTCAAAGGCTACAAATCATATGCAGTACAGTTCAATGATTGGCATCTTACTTTATGTGATAGCTTCTAGACCAGATGTGATGCAGATAGTTGGAAAGGTAGCAAGATTTCAAGAAGCACCAAAGGAATCACATGTTTCGACAGTTAAGAGGATATTCAGATATATCAAGGGTACAAAAGAGTTTAGATTATGGTATCCAAAAGGAAATGATATATCACTTATTTCCTACAGAGATGTAGATTGGGCAAGTTGCATTGATGATCAAAGAAGTACAAGTGGAGCATCTTTCTACTTGGGTGAGTGTTTGGTATCTTGGCTAAGAAAAAAATAGTCATCAGTATCATTGTCTACAACCAAAGAAGAGTATATTGCAACAACATGTTGTACACGAGTCTTATGGATGAAACAAGCATTGAAAGGAATACATGTTGAGTATGGTGAGCCCATTCTGATATATTTTGATAACACAAGTGCCATTAGTATCTCAAAGAATCCAGTGATGCACTCCAAGACGAAGCACATTCCAATCAAGTTTTATTTTCTATGGGATACTGTTGTAGAGAAGAACATTCGATTTGAGTATGTTGGGACCAAAGAATAGATTGCAAACATCTTCAAAAAACCACTTCCAAGGGAATATTTTGAGTATCTTCGCCAGAAACTTGGCATAGTTTCTGCCCCATAATGATTATTGAATTCTATTCTTATATGTCTTATATTTACATGAGGAAGAGCCATGAAGAGGAAAAAGAACAATTCATCTAGGGGGAGCATCCCCAAGGAGAGTTCAGTCAGGGGGAGTAGCCCCGACGAGAATTTAGCTTTGCTATTGATTTCAAAGGGGGAGAGATTTATCAGATGCATGGAGAGACAACACATAGGCATGATTCCAGGGGGGGATATTGTCACAAAGGGGAGCATGAGTGTCATGAATTCATTATTACATCAGAGTGTTTCCATCAATTCCAAAGGGGGAGATTGTTGATTAATTGGGTTGGTTGTTATTGATGTCAACCCTTGAAGCAAGTCTGGTAGCCCCAAAGGTATGGATAAGTAGCCCTTGTTTGTTTGAGGAATAATGTAATTAAGATTAGTGAATTTGCAGGAAATATTATCATAGATGGATAGTACATGTCATGCCATTTCCGGTGATATGTGGTACATCACATAGTTCCTCATGGTTGAGGAGATATGGCTTAGTTAAGTTGGAGAACCCTCATGAGTTATCTAGAAGCCCCCAAAAGGTCAAATAAGTCAATTATTTTAGAAAGTCTTAGAAGAAGTTTACTAGTGAAAGTGGTTGTGACTAGGAGTTAATCATGGGTAAGATTGTTGCAATAAGAAAATAATTAAAAATAAATTAGTTGCAGCAAGAAGTGGTAAGTTTAATATTTATTGTAAAGTGGTTGTAAGTGGGAAAAGTAGTTAAAAGTGGGTTAGCCCTAAAAGAAGGAAAGTGGGTAAAACAATTAGAAGATAACCCCTAAAGGAAGCTACTTGGAGAGTATAAATAAGAGAGCAAGGGTCTCCCATTAGCACCTAATTTGTGCATATTGAATATCTATTTTTGAAATATTATGAGTGGGCATCATTGACAAATCTATAGCAGTGGGTCTGAAGCAGTGACAAAGTTGCAGGTTTGAAGGGTCGAGACTGTGGGTACTGAACTAGGTTTTTGTTGAAGACATCTACAAGTTGCAGTACTAGAAGGGAGCAGACATCTGTGGGCCACAATGAAACAAAGTGCGGATACGCGCAAGTTTACTGAAGACAAATAACATATTTGTTGCCAAAGTTGAAAAGAGGATATGATTTATCATCAGTGACAAGTTGAAAAACTGAGAAATGGCTACAAGAAGGTGTGACAATGATGAGGTACAACATAACGTTCTACATAAATAAAAGGTTTTTTATATTCTTGTTATAGTTGGTTATTGGTAATGGCCTAGGGTTTGGTCATGGAATATTAAGCATGTACCGTTGAGGGTTTGTAGGCTAGTTGGTGCTTGTTGTATGAGGAATATCTATAATGGTATAATTTTGGTGTATTGGTTTGATGTGGTTGGAACACTCCATAAGATAGTTTGTTATAGTACATATTGTGTTTTGGAAGAATATTTGAGGCATCATGGTTGAGGAGTGTTATTGAAGATACTAGTACAGTTTAATGTTGCATTACAGTTAGGGTTTACTGTATGATGGATGTAAGGGTTTCCTATATCTAATGAATGGTTCATTGTTTATGTATGAAACTTGGTTGGCGAGGAATTATTGATTCTAGTTTATGGTATATACTTTTGTCATAGGGTATGTGACATGTATGATCATATATGATACTACAGTAACAAGTTCCAGTATCAGGTTCAACAGTGACAGTTGACAAAGGAAAAAATAGTGAAGTTGAGAGAGTTACTAGAAATCCACGAGTTTCGGTGAAGAAGGTCGTGGACATCCACAAGTTGCAGTTAAGAGAGGCACAGATACTCGCATGTTGCAATATAGACGGGTCATGGATCTGGAAGAAAGTTTTGAAGAAGGATCAGGTCAATGACATATCTAGAACAATGACAGTGACAGAGGTTAACAGTGACAGTAATAGAGGTCAGCGGTAATATTGATAGGTTGTTCACATTTGGCACTTATACTTTAGGGAGGTTTGGAAGAGGTAAGGATAGGTGGTTGTAGCCACCTTCCGGTTGTAGTCGAAGAACATAGGGGGTTGTATCCTCCTTCTGGTTGTAGCCAGAGAATTGGGGAGTTGGAGCTTCCTAAAGGTTGTATCCTGAGAATCTAGTGGGTTGGAGCCTCCTTCCAGTTGCAACTTGAGAACAAAGGAAGTTGGTACTTCCAATGAATGTACTTCTTAAAGACATATAAGAAAAAGTATTCTGTGGTTTTCTCCCGCATTGGGTTTCCATGTAAAAGTATTGGTGTACTGTGTATGTGTATGATTTCTCATTGTTCATGATTTATTTATTTTGCACTTGTTGAATGATATTGGAAAATAGATCATAAGGATAACAATACTTATATATACTATGGTTAAAAGGATTAAAAATCATTATTGCTGATTCACCCCCCGCTCAATAATCGAACATATCTTACATTACATAGATTCTTGTTCAATATAGAAATTGCATCTTAAAAGCACTTGTTTTTCTTATCATTTGTTAATGTTGCGTGTTTTAAGTCTTTGGTTGATGGAACTATATAATCAAAGCCATGATACAAACTAGCTTTTTGATCCTTTACTCATCTACACTATTTTAATTGACAAAAGTAGGTAGTGGGAAAACGGACTCACAAGATTCCCCATGTTGCTCCCATAGTAGTCAACACACTCCAACGGGAAAAAAAATGAGGATGATGGTGCAAAAAAAATGCAGATCCTAGACATATATTGGCATCGACACCCCAACAATATCCTAATTTTTTGATGCAGAAAATCCCCAAAACCCCCCTCGCCATTTCCATCCATCATGTTCTTGATATTACGCAACTCAAGCAAATATATCACAGAGTACCGATGCTGATTTTTCTTCTGTTGTTACTGCTATTCTAGTTTCTCGTTGGAGCTTGTTAAAATCCGTGGAAACAAACAACCCTGGCTTTCCACCATGGTTGCATGAGCTTCTTCTAATTTCTATCCCACGTTGTCCCCTACTGAACCTTTCATTTACAACATGCACACACACACAATATCCCTTCCAAACCCTAAGTTTCTATTTATATGTCCATTTATAGCCCGAAAGTATTAAATGAAGCAGAAATACAAGCCCATTCTTTACCAAATTAGAATCCAAAACAACAAATCCCATGGCTAATTTACAATGACCTTGCAGTCTCAGAAGACTATACACACAAAAATAAATTCAATCAAAACCTGCAAAATAAAGCTTAAATATTTTTCCCCACAAACAAACCCTACATACCAAATTACAACAAGCGATTGTTGGATTTGTTAATTCAGATCTCATAGGTACACTCTTTGCTCTATGAATAACTATCGCCGACTCCCCCGATCTCGAACCAACTGCCATCTGTGGGTCACTTAGTTCGTTGAAGTTATTGTCATTGATTATGTTACATTGTCGGAAAAATATTCTACTATTTCTACACTCTTTTTTTTTTACTATAGCCATTTCAGATAGACCCATTTCTCTCATAAACTCAAAAATCCCAATGAAGATTACATTTACAAACATAGTTCCACCAAGTCAACCATAAATGAAGAAATGGAATAAAATATTGACATAATTCCTTGCATGTTTGGACAATGGCTTTAATATGTTTCTCTCATTCAAAATTTACATGTAACCGTGTAATAATAATTGACAATGAGAAGAGAATGGAACTTGCACCTAGTTTCATCACTTTTTGCGGGTTTGGGCATGGGTAATGGGTTCTGAGCATTTAGTGGGATATAGGATTCATGTGTCACAGTCATGATGTGGATAAGAACCCATATTTTATCCGCGTGAATAGTGATTTGGATTTGACACTTAGATCCAAGCAATGAGGACAGAGCTCTGACACCCTATTACGAGTGATAACAACTACGAGTTCTACAACATCGGGTATTTTTACTGATCTTTAAACATTAAATGGGGTTGGGGAATTAGGTTTTTTCCTCCTAGGATTTTCCAGGATACCCAACAACTATATGTAGGAAGGGCGGTCTATAGGTCATTTAGTTATCTAAAGTTATTACATTAAAGTGTCAGAAAATATCTTTTACTGTGTCTACACACTTTTGTTTCACTATAGCCATTTCAAATAGACCCATTTCTCTCATAAACTAAAAAATCCCAATGAAGATTACTTTTACAAACATAATTCCAACAAGTTAGCGATTAATGAAGAGATGAATTAAAATAGGCATAATTCCCTGCATGTTAGGACACTAGATTTAATATGTTTCTATCATTCAAAAGTTACATGTAACAATGTAACAATAATTGACAGCTAGGAGAGAGTGGTGCTTTCCCTCAGTTTCATTGCTTTTTGCAACTTTCAGCGTTGGATTCTTAGTATTGAGTATGATATAGGATGCCTTTGTCATGGTCTGATGTGTGTAAAAACCAAGATCTGATCCATGTGAATACAAATTTGGTTGTGGCACATAGATCCGAGTGATTAGGAAAAATCTCCGAAACCCTCTGGCACTTAGATATGAGTGATTAGGACAGATCTTTGAAAATCAATTTTGAATATGCAGTGCCATAGTTTTGGATGGTTTGGAAGTAGAAAATTTAAAAGATAGATAAAATTGGTTCATTCAATATTCTCCAAAGACACTTTTAATAATTTGTCGAAGTGTTTTAGTAGAATTTTGTGCTGGAGTGAAGCAAATTGTCTTGAATTTTTCTATTTCAAAGACAAATAATAAAACATAGTTACTTACACACTTGTAGTTGGGTTACTGGTGCATTGTTGACTACTAACGTTAGAACGAGAAATTGATACCTTCAAACCTTTCCACATTTTCCAAAGAATTCCCTCGATTCAAGGATCTAGAAAGATGCAATGCATTTAGTGAGATTTACAGTTTTAATAAATGAGATGTCTCAGGCACTGAATTTACTATTGTATATTAAAGAATTAAATTAATTGTGTTCCTTTAAAGTATAGGGACAAATTACACTCTTAAATATTATCACAAGGATACATGGAGTAGTAAGAATATTTAGAAATGTGTTCAGGTGACGTCATCGCCTTGCACACCAATCACAACAAACCTGTGATGGGATACATGGAGATATTAAATTTTTTAATTTTTTTATTAATTTTTTAAAAAGAAATGTCACATCCAAGCCGAGGTATTTAGTCACATCTGTATGTGTGACTAATCATAAAATATAATTTGAAATATGAAAAATATTTTACAATTTGAAAAAAATCATTTTAATAACAAAAATTTAAAAAACTTTATGAAACTTTAGGGAATTTTTTTTAACACAATAGAGTCAACTATGTTTGACTACGAATCGATCGCTATAATTCTTGATGTGGTAGGGACTAATATATATATATAAACAAGTACATCCAATACATGTAGAGGTTATTGGTAAATTGTAATCACAAAGAAGCTACAAAGGCTACTGGTAACTCCAAAGACATTAAAAATACAAATATTTTTTAATTAATTGTAAAAATTAAAGAAGTTATTCATAGAAAAAAATTATCTGGAAATGGTTTTTTATAGTTGAACCTTGCAATGTAAAATCTCTTCACCCACACATTAAACATACTTTGATCCGTTTAACACCTAGAAAAATCTCTGAGGACCTAGACCCTCATTATGGGGTCTAACATGTTGGGGACATCAAGTGGGGTTCAACAATATCAATAATAGTCAACCAAAGACTTGACCATAAAACCTCATACATTATCACCACAACACTCATTCACTCTAGCTAACCCACCATACTTATATATAAATATAGATATAGATATTTATAAGATTATCAATAAAATCACTTTATTAAAGAAATTTATTATTTCATAAATAAATAAATATATATCAAATTTAACCTCTGATTAAATTGTAACCTTAAATTAAATTATTATTATTATTAAACTTTGAATTCTTATGATAATGAATTATTATTAAACTTTGAATTATTATTCATTAATATGATAATGATATTGATTTCCGTTCTTTTTGGAAATCATTTTGGAAAGGGCAATAAATAGCTGTAAATGTATTGATTGAAAAATGTCATCATGATGAACACAAGGTACATAAGAATGAATGATTGGACTCACATGAAATCCCTTTAAGAGATTAGATATGGTGAAATGTAAGGGTATATAATCATGCAAGGGTACATAATCTAAATGCTACATGAATGGATAACCGGGTAATGTTCACTAAACAAATTGTGAGTGCACGTTGCCAATCTAAATGTTAAATCAATGGAAAATCAGTTATGTTCACAAAAAAAGTTTAAATGTGTGTTGCGAACGCTTTCCCTTAATGCAAGTCATGTGTTAGAGTTGTAATAAATTTGATTGCTAAGTTTAGTGGATCAACAAATTTGTGGAAAGTAATTAATCAAGGAAGTTGCATGGTTCCATAATTCATGATGAGAATAAAGATGAGGAACATATTTGGGATCACACAAGTTTGAGTTTTCTCAATGTTGCAAAACTCTTGGAACATGACCACGCATCAACTTTAGACTTATGTGGAATTGAGCATTTTTTAGTTAAATAAAAATTTTGTAAAACCTTTATTTTAGTGTTCTTATTTCATATGGAGCACTAATGCTCCATTTAAATGAGTTTATTGTTAGTGGTAGCTCATGCCATGTCTCCACAATATGCCTTGTGATTGTACACCTCTTGAGGGTTAGTGACACTACAATGTTTCACACTTTTTTTCTTGACAACACCACGGTTACTTCATTCAAACTATGCCTCTTCACCTAGAGCATGCCCATACTCCATTTTAGGTCATTGACGAGTCACACTCCTACTCTAATGCAACTCTTGTATACTTAGACATTCATTAACTATTTTAACTATTAGTCATTTTTAAGCATACATCCAAGAATGTGAGAAACCAAGACAACAACAATGGAACAAACAAAAGACAAACCAAGATATAGTGTGGGCATCAAAAACCATGCCTAACACTCGACTAAGTCTTTGTTATAGAATAATAGTTACATCATGAGCACTAATGGTCCAGTTTACAACTTCGACAGATTCAAATGCCTCGCCTCACCGCACCAAGACACTCATGGATATACCCATCAACACAAGACTCTTTCTCACAACCATCTTCGCTGCCACCTGCGGTGCACCTCAAATGTGCCTCCAGCTGCATAATTGTTGTCTCTTTGTTTCCGTAGACTCTATCTCTTCATTTCGACAAACTTTATAGATTTCAGTTCTACCTCACACATGCCTCCACAGACTTGTGTTTCCAGAATTAGCCAAAATCTTCCCAAGGGAAATTCACTCATCTCTGTCCATCGAACCCTCCTCCTCAAGGCATCACAAGTCCTCCTAGAGTGGAGCAACTTTGGGAGGAATTGGATCCTTGAGGGAGATCCTCCTCTTTGTCTGCCTTAGAATCATAGAGCTCTCCTTGTCTCTTTGTCTTTCCAAACTTCTTACCTTCTTTGGTTGTGCACCCCTTGCTTTTAGATAGACTCCAAGGGTCACTTGTGTGAAACATTGCATCTCTTTGATGCATTACACCCCTTTGTGAATCATCACACTCAACCAACCGTCGCACCTATCCGTGGACCCAGGGCACCCATCCAAGCCTTGTGCACTCATAGACCGACAGACCCCAGCCTTAGGTGTGTGCTCCTTTCCATTTGCGATATTTGTGTTGATCATCATGACTCCTCGTGAGTGTGTCGATGGGGTCGTCCAACCTCTTCGACATGCCCATGTTGTTGAGGGAAGACAAGTCCACTCCTTGGGAATCCCCCCAAGTTGCCTCTCCCTTGCCCAAAAGCAACCCAAGTCTTTGTCAATCTTTCTAAGGAAAGTAAGGTTTGTTCCCCCTTGATGGCACACATCACCATTGTGCGCCCAAGGTGGTCTTGCCCACACCCAAACGTCTTCATTCACCCAACTGATCACTTCTTTCTTGATCTCTTCATTCGTTCCATCGCCAAATCTACCCAAGAAGCATGTGCACTCGATGGGTTTCATGGGAGACCTTACATCATCCCCCACTCTAATTTGTTTTCATGCATGGTGTCTCTGCCCCATCTCCGGATCTCGCCACTTCTCTACAATTGTTGCACACTCCACTTCAAAATTTCTCCTAAGTGTTTGCAAGATACCAGATATATAAAATATGCAGAACAGAAACGAAATGCTAGAAATGACAGAATAACAGTAAAATATCCAGCATAATCTTCACAATACACATAAATGATATACAAAATAGCAACAGAAATAGCACTTTGAATCAG